>APFE031697559.1:312985-339726 GCA_000404065.3 Pinus taeda
CATTCTTCAATTCATCTAGAAAGTCATAGTCAGGCAATAAGATTTGTTTTTCCACTCCTTTGTCAATTTGTAACCTTTCAGGAAAAGGAGGTGTGGATGAAGATGCAGGTTGCTCAACTATAGGAGTTGTGGGGGGTAACTCTTTTTCTTTTCCTTTTTGAGTGCTTGAGTTTTGAAGAGATGCTTCAGAACCCTTATTGGCTTCAAGAGAATCTTCCTCAGAAATGCTTTGCTTTTGAACATCTATAGAAGGTTATCTAGAACTCTACCTGGTCTGAGTTGTACATCATTGAGAGGAACAATCATATAGGCAGGAAATTGAAATTGTAGACCTTCCATCATGAAAGCATTTTGAGGGTTTTTATTATTGGGGTTTGGCAATGGCTGAGAAGGAAGTTGATTTGACTTTTGTTGGAATGGAAGCAAGAGTTGAGAATTTGGATTCTGTTGAGAAGGTTGTTGTTTTTGAAATGGCAATGATAGTTGTGGATTTTGATTTGGAAGTTGTGGAGCTTGTTGGTTTTGAAAATATGGAGGATATTGATAAAATTGAGAAAATCTCCCATAAGGATTTTGCATACCTTGTATCCATGATTGAAAAGGATTTTGAGGTTGGGACGAAGGTTGTTGCCAAGGATTCCAATTTGGTGGGGGTTGAAAATTCATAGAGTTGTTAAACCCTTGATTTTGTTGCCCCTGCCAAGGTCTCCTTGCAACAAAACAGAGAGACTCGATGGTATTTGGATCTTCTTGAAAGATAGCTTTGAGCCTAGGGATTGAAGGACAATCCTTGGTTTCATGATTCTCTGAACAGATTACACATGTTTCTACAACCTTTGCATCCAAGGGACATTCCCTTAGAGCATGTTTCTTTCTACATTTCGGGCAAAAGATGGCTAAAGCTTCAGCTTCTGCTTTCTGCTTATTGTGAATCTTAAGAGTGTCTAGTTGCTCACTAAGACTTCCTAAGATATCAGTTTTGAATTCATCAAGCATGTTGCCAATCTCAGCCCTACTTACTGATCCAGTTGCAGATTTGTTTGCTCTGATGAGAGAAGGATCTCTAGGCCCTTTTTGAGTTTTGGATTTCCCCCGTGAGAGATGGACACATAGCTCTGCTATATCGTGAAGTGGAAGTTGAGATATGTCTCCTTTTCCCATCATGTTCAAAATATCTATCCATTCATCTCTAATGGCTTTTAATAGAAGGGATTTCAAGGTCTCCTCATCTAAGTTACTCATTTTTTCTCTTTTCAGGTTGTATTGAAATCTTTCAAGTAAATCCTCCAAGTTTTCATCTTCTCTTTGCACCATTTTGAATACCTCATCCTTATGATTGGTGGGCATACAATAGTCCAGGTACCTATCCAAAAATGTTTGTTTCATATCATTCCAAGTCCTAATGGATTGAGTGAGTAATCCCATGAACCATTTCAAGGCTGCTCCTTTCAATGTTGAAGGAAACAGTTTGAGTTTTTGAGAGTCTTCCAGATAATCATAAGTTCGACACACGACCTCAAACTCAAATAGAAATGTTTCAGGGCCCTCATTTCTTAACCCATGGAAGTTTGGGAGGACAGATGGCGATATGTTTTTCATTGTGGCTCGGGAGTCCTCATCGACTATAGGAAATCCGAATGAGTTATCTCCATCCCTATTTCCTCCAATGTTACCTCTACCTCCTCCTCTACCTCTACCTCTACCAAATCCGGTTGCTCCTTCTGTCATGGTAGTTTCCTCAGAGACTTCAAAGTCCTCTGGTTCCTCTACCAAGGGTGAATGAGGAGGAATTTCTCCCTCTTCTTCCTCAGGTGATTCTACTTCGTCAATTACAATCTGTCTCCCTGTAGAAGGAAGGAAAGGATCTCTTCCTAATTTAGATTCGATAGATGGTGTAGGAGAGTCAACTACTGCCTCTTGAATTCTAGGAATCCTAGGGCTAGGAGTGTGAGTTGGAGATGATGGAGGTGTCTCTTGTCTATTCCTCGAAGTAGATGGAGTTGTTAAAATCGAACTCTTGGCTCTAGCTAAAAACCTTCCCCTAGAATCTCTTGCTCTATGCATGTCATTTTTATTTTTCTTCAAGTTGGGTTAATAATTCTCTTTCTGATCTTCCAGGTCACTCTAGGTGTAAGAAGAGAGCATGCTCAAGAAACTATTAAACCAATAACTTTCTCTTTTAGGATCCTCCAGATAACACTAGGCGCAAGAGGAGAGCATACTTTGAGAGGTTATCAATTTTCCTTCCTTGAAATTTTCTTGTTTTTATATTTTTTTTTAGAAATTGGCTACCTAATTTCACTTCCCCAGCAATGACGCCAAAATGTTTGGTCAATTTAGTGTGATCTAAATTGCTATTTAAAATGTCAACCCGAGGTTCGTAAACTGATGAAGTGAAGTGTACTATATGTACTAGAAAACCATTTCCTTAGGCTTTTGTCGTTTTAAGCTTTTTAGTTTGTTTTTGGATTTATTTTTTCTTAATGTGTGATGGTGAGAATGAAAGTGAAGTATGGGGTGTAGACGGTGATGGTTTCTAAACTTGAAAGTGCTCAAAAGAAAGCTTTACAATAACTAAAATGAAATCAATTCTTAAGAGAAAACAAATGCATCAAATAGTGAACTAATGACAATGGCCCAGTATCCTTGCTGCTGAAATGAAAAGAAAGTAAAGACTAAAGACAACTCAAACTTAAAGCAAAGAAACTAATTCACACTACTTGAACTTTTCAGATCCTTTACCCTTCGGCTCAATCTACCTTGCGGGAAGTAATCATGAACAAGTCAAGCAACATGATATCTAAATGACAAGAAAGTAAATTGCATAAAAGAAACTAATCACACTACTTGAACTCTTCTAGTCCTTTACCATTCAGCTCAATCTACCTTGTGGAAAGCAACCATGAGTAAGCAATATGATAACTAAATCACACTACGATTAGTAATATTCTGATTTCTTGCTAATATAGTCACTTGACCATAGAAAGAAACCATAAATTGATGAGCGGTATGATATCTAAATAGCAGAAAAAGAAATAAGCAATTCACAACTTAAAAAGGACAATGCTGAATTTAAACTTCAGAAAATAAAAGTTAGCAGGAAGGACAATATGATCTCATATGCCAAAAGTTATCAAAAAGATGAAAAATTGCTCGGGCTGCCTAAGAAAACCTGTAGAAAAGCACTGATCAGTTTACAGCTCTAAGAAAACAAAGGTGAAAATATAAACAACAGAAACATAAAACAACACATTATGTACAAGCTGTTATCACTCAGGTTGTTCCCTGCTTCCTAAAGGGAATACGGCCGAGGTAACCACTGACCAATCTTTTAGCTACAGGTTCTAGCCTACCTGCAACCAGAGAGGGCTCTCTCTTTATAGTTTAGCTTTGTTGATGAATGTTTTTAGGCTAGTTATGGTGTACTGTTTTGTTTGAATTTGGTGGGTTGGTGAATTCAGATAGAACTGAGATACATATCATAGGACAGTTTGTTCCATTGGGCAATGGAGTTGAGGTACTTGTGCTACTCAAAGTGGATTTATGAAGACAGAGTGTTGCTGCAGAGCAAGTTAGGCATATGTGAAATAATTTACCAGATTGTTTTGATGAAATTATGGAATTAGTGAGTGAAAGGAAATTAAGAATCTTTCACTATGCTAAATAAAGAAACATGAAGGTATTGCTTAAGAGCAGTTAAGAATTCTCAAACAATATTCACCATGACAAGATTAGTTCAGACATGAGCAATTAAGAATTCATATCTACGGCCAATCCAGAAGAAAACATATTTAGAAATAGAGATTGAGCATAGGGTGTTTGAAACAAATCCTAGGCTATTCTTTTTCTCTACTTACTAAGATTATGGAAACATAAGAATTATGGAATACACAGAAAACACATACACAGTTCAGAGAAACTTATTGCTTCAGCAAATGACACAGGAATTCTGCAACTAGACAGAGCCATTCATTTTCATCTTCAGATAGCTTAAGAACCAGAAATCTCCATCAGCAATTTGTATTATCAAAAAATGTCTCCAGAATACAATAGAGCTCTTCAGAAAGAATTACACTACAATCGATCCTCAATGCGTTATCTGAGGGGATATATATACAAAATAGGGTACACAATATCTCAGTAGAGAGTTATTGTGCAATAAATTGCACCACCAACTCTCTTACAAAAAGTAAATGAAAACATAAATATAGCATTTAATGCTGAGATATCTGATATTTTTCTGTCAGACAGTTTTGACTTTATGGCTCTGGAAAGTAGGCTGTAGCTGTGCCTTTAACTCTGCGTTAATTGAGCGTGCTGTCTGGGTGCATTGCTGAGTCACTTGTACGGCTGCTTGCTGTACCGGTATGCTGATCTGCCTGCTGACCTGAAGACTTTGATTTTTCCCAAAAAGGCAAAAGCAAGGTGGAATTATCTGGGCAAAATCTCCAGCATTGCTTGCCACCAATCAGCTGGGGGCAATTGATGCCTCTTAATTTTTACTAGTGTTTCATTTGCCTCTGTGTGTCTGTAAAAGTTTGGAGGGACTTCGAACAGATGATTTATTTCATGTTCAATAAAGAACAGATTTTCTAGCTTGTCATAGAGAGACTGCCCAGAGGGAGGCCCTGCTTCTTCTGTGGAGCTGCTGGATGCTGTTATCTGGTTTTCAACATAATTGTTGATCCTTGTCATATACTGATTATATGACAACAGTTGTCCTGTGCCAGTCACTAGGCTTGGCAGTCCTTTGTCCTGTAGTATAGTCATTTTTGCTCTAAATTCATCTATCTCTGCCTTCATCTCCTGAAATTTCCTCTCCAAAGTTTGAGTAAAATTCCTCAAGGTCAGTACCTTTTTGGCTGTTAGGATTGTATCTGTTCTGCTGCTTATTTGTAGAGCAGCCAGTTCATCTCTAGTGCGGTTATTGAGGAAATGAATCATTCTGGTGGCCTGCTCGGGCATTATTCCCAGGGTTGTCCTGTCTCTTTGTATTTCTACATGAGCTACATCTATCAGCTCAACCTGCTCAAAAATTGCCTGAATGGACCTCCATTGGTCCTGTATAGATTAGCCAATTTTGGCCCAAATAATCTTCTTTATTTCTGCAAGGGTTTTACCTAGCAGCAATTCCTTCTCTAGAGTTTTCACTTTGGCCTCTAAGGCCTTTATTTCTCTTTGTTTTTCTACCACTGTCATTTTTTATTTATCATAACTGGTCTCCAGCTTGGCCAGTCTATCCTTAGCATCATTTATTTCAGTGACTTGAGTCTCAAGCTCTTTAACAGCTTTCATCAAGTCCTCCATGCTCATGCTGGACTCTGCTGCTGCTGTTGCTTCTGTTGTTGCTCCTGTTGCTGATGTAGCTGTGGTAGGTGCTGGAATAGCAGGAGGGGCTGCTGCTACTTGTGTGGGAGGGGCAGGTCCAAGATTTGTTGATGTTTGAGGGGGCTGGGAGGCTGATTCCCCTTGCTTGTCCTACAGTGCTTTCTCTAATTCTGCCTCCATTTGTAATATTCTTTGGTTCATAACCAGAAGCAGCTCCATAGCATCATCTACTTGCTTTTCTTGTGCAAGTTCTGTTGTTTGAGGGTGAATGGTAGGGGGCAATTTTGCCTGCCTTCTTAGTGCAGCAATATCATCCTCTTTCTTCTTCATAAGGGCTCTAACACCCTTTGGGTCCTTTGGGTCATGTCCCAAATCAACTATTATGTCCTCCAGAGTCTTTATTCTATTGTCCTTTGCAGAGGAAGACAATCTTTCAAAATCAAGCTGCCTGTTTGTGTTCTTCAGGGCTTCCTTTAGCTCATGGGCCAGCATTGCCCTTTCAGCAAATGTTGCATACACCATTTCCCCAGTTTGTTTGTGTAGCTCAATCTGATCCATGGGGTGTATGTCTTTGGAAAAGACCTCCAGGTTTGTTCTGTAGTAATCTGCTGGGGTCTTTGGATGTGGGACTTTAGGCTTTAGATGGGTGAAAATCATCTTTTCTTCCTTCAGAGCATAGGCATCCATCAGCCTTTGTTTTTTGGCTGGAGTTGTCTTCAGGAATTGCTCATAAAGCTGCACTCTCACCAATTCATTCTGTGCCTTGATCTCTATGAAGCCTTCTTTGACTGCAGCTGGTTTCTTGCCCTGTTGTCTTGAGGAGGACACCTCTGTGGTATGTTGTTGGGCCTGTTCTAGCTGAAATGAGCTAGTGGCAGTCTGCTGGCTTGTTTCCCTTTCTCTGCTGTAGCTTTCTACCTGTTCTTCACTTATATCTCCTTCTTCTGTTTCAGGGTCTATCCTCAGCCTCTTGGCCTCTGGTTGCTGTGATGACCCTGTTGGAGGTGTGAGCTCCTCTCTTTCTCTCTTTTTTCCTCTCTCATCATTGAGAGGAGTCTGCAAAACTGGGATTTGGGTTTGTTCATTTTGCTGTGGAGGGGCCTGCTCTGATTGCTGATCCTTTGATGTGCTGGGCTGCCCTGTCTCTACCTCTTGTTGTTCATCCATCTTCTCCTTTCCCTTTGCTGTAGTTGTTGTTGCTGGAGCTTGCTGGGTGTCCTGTATAGCTGGAGCAGTAGAAGTGCCTTCTCCTGCTTGGACTGGTTGTTTGAACAAGACCTGTTGACAAGAATCTAAGTCAAGAGTTTTTTCCAAGTCCTCTACAGTCTGCTCCATTTTTTATTCCTGAGTCAATTCCTCTACTATTGAGTCAGGTACCCATTCATCTTGGTTATCAAAGTGTTGTATTTTTGGGTATGGGCAATGCTTATAGGATAGCAGCCTATATTTGACCCTCCTGGCACTGATGAAACCTTCAGGGTCATAAGGGACCCACCAGAAGCTTCTTTTGAGTTTGAGCTGTTGCCCTAGTATTTGATCAGCTTCGTGCCAACCATCTTTCTTGTTCATGACAAATGGGCCTAGGTGGTCTCTGAACTTTAGGTTGGCTTTCTTCTTGGCACTGTGGAAGTGTGTCAGATCAGAGTTTATAAGCTGTCTGTAGTATTCCAGGGCAAATAGCCTCATAGGCACATAATTTGGGAGCCTGTAGGGACAGAGCTCACAACCATAAATTCTGATGACTGTGTGATTCTGGTACAAGTACCAATCACCAATCTTGTAACTCCTGGATAGCTACAAGATTTTCTGCATATCCTTGGACAATCTGATAGGAGGGGTCCTCTTTAAGAGGCATGTGACTGGATACACAAACTGATCAATGAATTCACAGTATGAGTAGGGGGAATTATGTACTTGGTGGAAGAATGAAGACCAGAAGATGACAAACCTCCTTTCTCCTTGTGAGTCTAGCTTCTTGATTGGGCATTGGAAGCAATCTATTTGATAGTACAAGAATAGGTGATAGATGTATGAGGAATACTTGAATATTGCCTCCCTCTTCAGTCTTGACAATTGATCATGTATCTTATTGGCAATATATTTGGCATAATTGTACTTCATAGCAGGGGGCTTCACAAGGTTGTATGCAGAGAGCATGACCAGCACAGTTAGGTCAACATGCTTATTTGTAGTGAACCCCAGCACAGAGGTTAGCATATCTACGAGCAGCTTGCCAACCTCATTGAAATCTGCATAAGAAAAAGGAGGTGGCCCAGAAGGTTGGCAGTCTTCCTTCATGAATTTCCTGGCTATTGCAGCAATGTCTGTGCTGGAGAGCTTGGAGCCCTCATCTAGCAAGTAGTTCATGGAGAAGGCGTATAGCAGCTGGGTCTGCTTATAGTTCAGCGTTTGGTTGATGGAATCTGGAGTTATATAAAAGAGGATGCTCCCAGATGGAGACTTCACAGCTCTGAGTTTCTGGTCATAATTTTCTGCACAGAGGTGGATGACTTCAGGGAAAATGTTCACAGAAGGCAGGAAGTAGGTCGGTAGATTTGATTCCTAGATGCCATACAGGTCACTGTTGTCCAAGTGACTGTTTCTTAGCTGGCAATAAGTTTGTAAGTGATTCCTCTCTGCCACAAAGTCTGTAATGAGGGCATCACTTTCGACCAGTGGCATAGCTTCCAGTTCTTTGTTAGGTGGATTTATAGGAGCTACATCCAGAGCAGCTGGAATGACCATTGTCTGGTTTTAGCTGGATGTTTACTGTATTTCAAGCTTGATGTAAATGCTGAGGAATGCTTGCTGATCTCTGTTTGTAGTGAGCAGTTTGGCAGTACAAGGAGGTTGTTTACAGGCTTAATGAATCTGTGGGGCACTCTGTTTTGAAGAACCAAAGTGTGTTGAGCTAATTAGCTGGTTACTTGCAGGGAATTTCTTTAGCAGGGGTGAGGGAACTGTTAATTTAGTTTTCTAGCCAGTAGCTCGGCTCCTTCAATTTGTTTTTGTGGTGAATTTGTGAATTTTACAGAGGGGCACGGGTTTCTTCAAGCTTTTTTGTCACGCAGGGGTTTTACTGGCTTCTTAAGTAGATTTCAGTGGTGAATTTATCAATGTGGAGCTTTTGACAGAGTTTTTATGTAGGAAATCAGGATAGCAAAGGAGAACAGTGGGTAAAGAGGACGCCTGCGGCAAATACCTGGTTTTTATGGCATGGGAGGCGTTTGCACCGGTCGAATTGCAGGTATTCAGGTTGATAATGGAGGCAACAACAACTTTGGTGGGTGGCTTTTGAGTTTTGACCGTTGCACGTTGATTTTCGCATGCAGAGGAGCTCCGGAAATCGTAAGAAACAATGTGAAATAACGGTTAATTCTCGCCTTTTTATGCATTTTTGGCATATTGGCACCTTTTTGGTGATGAAGTCATGCTGACGTCATCATGGGCCCGGGTACGGATGGGTGACGTGGCAGCTGACGTGGGTGCCCAGGTGGCAGTGACACGGTGGCAGGGTGGACAGGGTGACACGGTGGCAGGGTGCGATGTGGAGGCATTTTGGCGGCAAGGTTGGGTGACATCACGCTGACGGGGGCGTGACGTCAGCGCGTGGGGGAAGGTGGTAAGTGGTTTCCCCGGAGGGGCTTAGGGCGGTAAGTGGTTTCGAGGGGGGGGGGCAGCGAACACCGAGAGTGCTTGATGCGTGGCGGGGGTACAGCGGCAATACCGCCCATCCCCCGGACGCAAAAGGTCAGGCGGGTTGTGTACAAGATTGACCGCCCACCGTTGGATGAGCGGGGCGGAAGATCGTGCGACGGGCGGCGATTGTGATATGCTGCCACGTTATGTGAGGGGGACCCGCCCCAACATTAAAATATGTTTAATTAATGCGGGCGCGCGGGTGGGTAGAAACTTTAGGATTATGGGTTTTCATGGGTTTAAACGCGCATTTTATTTAAATGTTTTATTTAAAAAAAGTTATAATAAAATGGGTTTAGGGCGGAGAAAGGGGTACGTGGGTAAATGAGGGTGGGGTTACAGATTTTTGGCTTTTAACCATAGCTTTTTGAAAAGAAGCCATAGTTTAGGGAAAAAGGGGTTAATACCAACCCCAGATAGGTTGATATTTCCCCAAAGAAGGGTTATATAGCTATAGTGCTAGGGGGAGGGTATTTATATCTATTTTTTGGGAAATTTTCCATAGATTCTAATAGAATTAGGGAAAGGGGAGGTTAGGGAGCTAAATAGTACATTAGTGGTTAATATGGCTTTGTGGGGTGAATGAAGGGGTAAAGCTAAGTTCTAATAGGTAAAACTTAATTTAGGATTTTGAGGATAAACAAAATGATGAGAAAGATATTTTACACAAAAAATGTGGCTTCTTTTCATTACTGAACTTCATGGTTGGATCAAGTAGTTTGTCATGAAATGAAGTGTAACTGGACACCTGAGCAGATCTCAAGGCCCTTGGGGGTGTTAGTAAAATGAAGTTTGGTGGGAAAATAGGGGAAATTAGACATGCTTCCAATGCTTGTCCTCCACTCTCTGCTTTTGATGCCAATACCTTGAGTGGCATGAGTTTTTTCACTTAGTAAGCCAATTGGTGATGGCCCTCCAGTTCTGCAACCTTGCACTACTTACCAATCCTAGTAATCCTAACATTTTTTCTTCATTTAAAGTGGGTGCACTTGAATTAGCAGACCCTGATTGTCCTATTTTTCTTTTGACTTCCCTCCTATCTAAAACCTACCCTTATTTCATCCAACGCCCCAAATTAAGCAGTTGGGCACCTTTATTTCTCTACCTAGCTAGTCATCTGGTAAGCTTGAGCTGTTTGGTCAGGGAACATTCTCTATTCTGCAGCAAGCAATTTAACCATGGCATGGTCCAGTTTAGATTGTTGGGCCATCCATCAAGTATAATTAGCAGCAGTATTTGCAGAGCATGATACTGCCAAAAAGCTAGTAGTGGCATTTTGACTGGCCACTTTCCCGGTCTTTAGTTTGGGGTTCATTTTCACTTTTCTCTTGACCACTTGATTTTCTTGCCTTTTGATTATTCTTTTAAGGCATACCCTCTTTTCATTTTTTAATTTTTATAACATGTACACAAAATATGGAACCTTTGCAGCCTGCAATGATGAACATATTTAGCCCTTCCACTGTCAATCATGAAAGATGAAACCTATTGGTATAGGAACCTAACAAGATGATATAGTCTCCAAAGAGAATGAGAACAACACCATTCAAATTCTTTTTGTTAAAATAGGATCCGATGAGCATGGAGGAAATCTACCCATTCCCCTACCACAAGAGGGAATTTCCTCATTTCAAGAGATTCATCCAGCCGTTTATTTGGTCCCTCCTCCAAGCAATCTAGTCATTTCCTTGGATTGGAATCTACTAGTGAGACCCCGCCTACCATCTAATGTGCCATTCTGAATCATAGTACAAGCTTACAAAATGATCATGGCTGACACTATCATAGATGAAGGTGCTTATGTGAGTATCCTTTCCTCAACTGCTTGGAAAACTCTTGGTTCACCATCGCTTCTGCCTGAGATTCGAAATCTATCAGGCTTCAATAAAGGAACCAGTCAACTGTTAGGGATCCTTCCAAATTTGCCTATAAATTTGAGAAGGAAAACTATTCATCTGAACGTGATGGTAGTCCAAGGGCCACTATATTACAATATACTCCTTGGGTGTGACTACATTTATAGCATGGGAGCTATTGTTTCCTCACTCTGTCGGGTGATGTGTTTCCCGTATGATGGCAGAATGGTCCAACTCATTGACCAACTTTCATTCCCCAGTTCAAACATGGCTACTAGTCAAATGCCATCCCTAAATGGTCTCTTTGCATAAGGAATGTCTCATCAACCTCCAGTCTGTCCACCTGATGACTGCGAGTGATTCAGTGAATGTGACTAAACCCAAGGGGCATGTGCCCTGGTCTGCTTCAGTAGGAAAACCCTAGATATAAGATAGGTTTATACATACGATATATGACCAGTCTGACACACCCATCCGTTTAGGATATGGGATCAGTCTAGAATAGGATTCCCTTGTCGTAGGTTATGTGATTGGCAGTGGATCCACACCTTTCACCTATGTCTATTTCAATGGATAGAGCCAAGGAAGTGTTTTGTCTGCAACGTGGACGAAACAACCTTGCTTTAATGCAAGAACTTCAATATGGTAACCTGGAAACTCTACTTTTCTTTATACCTTGGGGCATGCAAACCTTTTTTACGCAAGTGAAAAGCGACCAGCGAAACTCTAACCTCGTAGCTTTTACTAATTTCAAATACTTAGGTTAGGTGATTGGTCTGATCCACCATTCACCTTTTCCAGGACTGGCGATGACAACAAACCAAAGGAAAAGTTTTGTAAGAAGCTATCCCACCTAACCTCAGTAGTCCATTAACCCTTAGGACAGTAGTTGGTCGTTCCTAACCTGCATACAAAAGGCTCCGGAGCAAAGTTTCGCATGGGGCGAGCTTTCTAAAAAATGAACCTATTAATGAGAGACATCCTTAATAGATGACTGGAACGAGCATGTTTCCGCGAAGTTCAAGCTCATTAAAAAATAAACCTAGCAATGAGCATATGTTCCCCCAGAGGTCAAGCTCATTAAAAAATTAACCCACCTTCGGTAAATAACCTTTGTGATCGCATTGTTATCAGCTTTTGAGCCTTGGTCAAGTTCTTACCATATGCCTCCACTTGAGTGTTTACCCTTTTGAGGAACAGCTGCGACGAGTGATTCTATTAGCCAACTTCCTTACACTGTCGTGATTGAAAAGTTCCAAACTTACCTGGAACCAGCTTCTACTCGAAAATATCACTCGTTCCTAAAAAACAAGTCTCTTTTAAGCTCTTTTTAGACTCGTAAAATATGAAAAGATTTTCGAGCAATTGGCCTCTCCAGCTCGTTAAAGTGATTGGAAGTACCATACCTCCTTTATATTTTAATCTTTTTGGACCTGAGGGATCATTACACAAAAATATCAAGCGCTTGTCTTTGTCGGCTCGCTAAAGTGATTGGAAAAGTCATCCCTTTCGTATTATTTTATACTTTTTCAGACTTAAGGGATTATACTACGAAAAAGGACTACTGGAGTTTCCTTTTCGTCTCTTTTCAGACTCTCTAAAACTGAAAAGGACCGAGTTATCTTTGTCATTAAACTTTTTAAAACAATAGTGACAAACTTGTCCATATGGAAAAGAGCGAGTTTCACTATCGCTAGGCTCGCTAAAACATAGTGACAGGTTTGCTCGAAGGGAAAATTATAGAACAAGCATATGTTATCCTCCTCAAGCTTGACAAAAAATAAAGAGGTACTGTTCAACAATGACTAGGGAAAAAGGGGAAGAAAACTTGAAGAACTTCATTGGTAGCAAGTTGCTCTTGAACATGACATTTTCACTCCATCACCATGATTGAGTTGAGTTGGGGTATTCCGCTCACCGGTCATATCACCATTGGTCCTCCGTACCATCCATTTTTCGGGTTAATGCTACCATTCCATTTCAGTGTCACCGATATGTTCAAGAGAAGTTGCTCAGATAATTCACCAACCCAGCTAATGCCTCATCCACTACAATACCTTCACACTCCATTCTTTCATGACGCCACCCTGAACCTTGTATCATCAGATCATTTTCACCTCCACAAAATCATTTGCTTTGTTTCGTGTCGTAGATGTGGGATTCATTAAGGCCCTCCTATGATGGGTCACTTCTTGTCGACATCAACTCATTATCCAAGAAGTTGACTTAGGAACAACCCTTTCAGTACTTTGAAGCTTGCATGCCTCAATGGAAAGTTTCTCACTTCCGGCAACAGGTTTACATGAATGGCCTTCGACTGAAAGATTTTGCTTGGTGTTCAACATCGACTCATGTTTTCACACCACGTGAATTGTACTGTAGTACCTTGAGGGTCATTATCATTATCGATGATTCCTCTTGCGCTTATTAACAACTTACATCATTGGCTGGTAATTAGGCGACGTCTTTCCATGTTCGACATCAGAACATATTTTCACATGGATCGACTTTTACTTCAGGCGAAGATTGAATGGGTTTGAAGACCCGGATCTATTTTAATCCATCTGGGTTGCAATATATTCAAGAAAATAAAAACATCAAATGTACTCCATAGCTGCAAAAAAAATCATCCAAACTAAGGGATGATGGCTCTACTAGAATCATTAGTCTGCCACATGGACGATTGTTTGTCCTATGTACATGAAAATGAATTTATAAAGCTGAGCATGGGAATGCCCACCTCATCTAGATCATGAAAATGTTATGAAGATAATGTATTGTATTGTATCTTATTACAGGTCACCTTCCAGTTCGAAAAACCTCAGATACTCATGATAAAGCATTTCACTTGACATCAGAAGATTTACAACCTCATGCTTTATGGGGCAACTGTTATAGACATATTTGGGCACGCAACCCCAATCACATATGTCCATAGACCAAGGGCTTCTAAACCCCTAAAAGTGTTGTTTCATACCCTAAAGGATCAAGGTCCACTGATTACATCATTTCCTATAAGTTATCCCTGAAAAACTGCTCAGAACTGGTCAAAACGGGATCATACAGACTACTCCATGCTAAGGGTGTGATGCATCTCACCTGCTACACACAAAGGGTGTGATGCATACTGAACCTTCTGTAGGGTGCGATGAGTGAGAGTAGACAAAAGGCTATTTTCTAGGTGGAAACCCAAAGAATCTTCTAGAAACTGTTCATATGGCACTTGCCTCTCTAAATTCGCCCAGGGATGAGTAAGATATCATGAAATCTCCAAGTGGAACCAAGAACTATAAGTGAAATGACATTAATCAAAATCCTAGAAGCTGACTCACCCCCCTGCAAATATCTATATATGGATCCCTCATCCTAGAGATCGAGAGGTTGGAATTATGTATTTTGTAAGGAAGTTCTATTGCTTTCTCTGTGAAGCATTGTATTGTTGGGTGATCTAGCTTTTCATGAGGTGAAGAGGGCTTTCATGCTGGGAGGATGGTGCTGGATCAAACAGCTGGATTATAATCCTCTCTTCTACTACTTCTATCAATAAAGCTATTTGAGTTTTCCTCCATATACTTGTATGTTTCTTAATCTTGTATTTGTGTATGCACTTGTATGGTTAATGTACATCTGATCCTATATTGTTTATGGTTATAGATCTCTATGCTTTGATGGTATTTTGCTGCTTTGACTCTATAGGTGTTCTTTGAAGCGGGACAAGTGAGAAAGGAGTGGTGAAAGCTCTATCAAAGGAGAGAGGAAACAAGCAAGGATCCAAGCAAAAGACTAAGGTTGGTACTCTTTGCTTCTCTCTCATCTATCTCTCATAAAGGAAAACACAAGTTACTTTGAAATGTTTGTTTCTAAGATAGCTACCCATCTTAGTGGGACTAGCAGATCTGAGTAGACACTAGTTTTCCTAGAAAAAACCTTTTTTTAAATCATCCATCTTAGCTTCTGTTAGTTTTATTGAGAGTGAATTTTGTTGCACTTGGTCTCGTACTTTTGATATATCATGTTTCATTTCTTCCTCTTCTTCATGAGTCATGCTATAGATTTTAGGTTGCTTACTAGGTGTTTCCATTTTCTTTCTTCAGGGAATTAATTATTGATAATTATGCTTCACTATGCCTTTTGAATTCCTTCAAACTAATTTTTCAAACCAAACTTATGAAAAAAAATAAAAATAAAAATCATACCTTTTTTCACTTTGTAGGAGCTCGATATTTAATCTGATGTATCTCTGAAATTTTGGATCTCCAAGGTCTGAAATTGTGAACTATGGTAGCCCTTTGATTCCTCTTTCCAATACCACCAGTCTAATTGAAATTGCATTCTCCAAGAAAGTGTTATGTCCAATCTCCCAAGATGACCTAATTATACACTTTTTTTAGTAGATCGAACTTGTACGAAGTGCCATGTGTCACTATTTCAACCTTCAGACCTTAAAAGATGCACAAAAAACTGCAACCCATATTGTTTTTGTAACTTCTTACGAAATTTCAATTTGATACTCAGAGAGAAAATTATGTTGATTTTCCCAAGGTCACATGTTTCAAATGTAATTCAGGATCCAGCAAAAACCCTAATTTCCTTATATCATATCTTCGAAAATATAGTGAGACAAGATCTAAAATTCATATCTAAGTATCATCGATATTTCGCTTGAAATAGGTACTTTTTTAGCTTTTGAAACATCACGGAAACAAAGTTATAGAAAAAATGCCACAATGACCTTTTTGGAGTAGTGAAACCCTATAATCCAAAGCTCTGATACCAATGTTATGAACTAGCTCACAAAAAGATAGAAAAGATAGATCAACGACTTTAAAATCAACCTCTTTAGGGGGAAACCTCCTTTAAATTACACAAATGAACAATTCTTGGATGATACAAATGACTAAACATTCTTTCTATATATAGTAGTCTAAGGGGTCACAATATAATCAAAGTCAACATAACAATAACAATATAAGGGCACAACAATAACAATAGTGGGATTCTATGGGGCACACTAATAACAATATGGGTACAATAGGGGAACAATAATAATAAGGTCTAGAATGACAATACTAATGGGGGAATCACTAGTATTATAGGGACCTAACAAAACATGAATCCACGATATGGATGTGGCCATCCGGATAAATAAGTACTATAGGAAAGGATCCATGGAATGGGCATAACCATCCAAATGAGAAGGATCATTTGTAAATATGAGATCTGAGGTATGGACGCAACGATTCAATATAAAAGGATCATCATAAATGTAAAGTCCCATGGTATGGTCACAACCATTTGTATAACATAAACATGTGTATACTCATGAATAATACATAACTCCATGCAGCTTGAGTCATATCAGACAGGACTCAAGGTCTTGCGCTCCTTCCCATCCTGATCAAAGTAAGAATTTTAACATGTGAATGAATGTGTCGAAGTCGAACATGCTAGAAAACTACCTAATTACCAGCCAATGATGTGGACCATTAATAGGCACGAGAGAACCCACTAATAATGGCAATGGATCTCAAGGTATGATAGTACAATCCATGAATGTGATAATGAACATGAAGTCGAACACTCATGGAATCAAGCGATCAAAGGCCAATGATGGAAACTTGTCGTCAGATCTGGAGAACTTTCTATTAAGGCATGTAAGCTCTAAGGTATTAAATGGGAGTCTCTAAGTCATCTTTCTGGATAATGAGTTGAAGTCAACAAGAAGTGACTCATCGAAGGAGGGCCATGATGATTCCCCATCATTGACATGAAATGAGGAATAAAGTGGAATGACATGAATAGGATCCAAGGCTGTAGAAAAGGGTCAAACAATGTAAAGGTAACGAATTGCATATAGGACTTCTCTTGAACATCGACGACATGAATCTGGAGCGTGGCAACATTTGACTGAACATAGGATTAAGGGTCATGATGACGAAGCGGAATAGTCAAATGAGAGGAAAAAATGATCACCCAAACCTGGGAGTACAAGTGACTGAGTGAGGATATCCCAAACTTGACACGAGAAGTAGAAGAGTGTCATGTTCAAAAGTGACATGTTGCCTATAAAACCGATGTTTCATTTTCATTTTTCCTCACTATTTCTAGCGAGTACCTCTTTATTTTTACACAAGATTGAAGAGGATACCATATTATTATTGTATAAGTTCACCTTTTGGATGAATCCATCCTAGTATGTTTTACAAGTCCTAGGAAGGAGAAACTCAGACTCGTCATGGTGACAAGCCTTTCGCCATTAAATTTTTACGAGTCCGACAGAAGAGTAACTTCGTATATTTTTCATATTTAGAGAGTTTTAAAAAGAGATGAAAAATAAAACTCCATTAGGTCCCTTTTCGTAATTTGTCCCTCGAACCCGAAAAGGTAGAAAACAAAATTTGTGAGAACTTGTTGACCATGTCGACCAAGGTGTACCTTTTTCGTAAATAGTCAACCTCAGCCCAAAAAATGGATAAACATATGCTAAGATGATGTCAATTCATTTAATTTAATGAGTTTGAAACGATAAGTACTTGGAAACCTTTTTATTTTTTGGGAGTTAGAAAAGAGCTTAAAGATGACTCCTCCTGGAGAAAGGAGTGGTATAAAGGGATAGCAAATGGTTCCGGTCATGATGGAGTTGCTCAAAACATGTAAATATCAAGAGGTTGGCTAATAAGACCACTCATCACATATATTACCCAAGAAAGGATAAAATAATCAAGTGAAAGCATATGATCGGCCAAAGAGATGGTAGTATTGGAATGAAAGAACCAAGGCCCATCTAGCACAAATTGGCTGATAAAAATGGCAATCACAAGATGTACAGTGGGAATGGTTTCATTTTTACACAAGATTGAAACATCAGAAACTATGCTTGAGTATACTTGGAGTTGATTTCATTTTTTCACAAGATTGAAACATGAGAAAAAACTATGTGCGGATTTGGTTTCATTTTTACACAAGCTTGAAACAAAGATAAACTATGCATGAGATAATTTTACATGCCCTAGCATAATGGCTCAATTCAAGGTACATGCCCCCCAATCCTCATTTCATTCACCCAAGTAGACTAGTGGTTACTAATAGGTGGATGGAATGAAGGTTCACTTACGAAATCAAGTGAAATACTTGATTGGGATTTTACGAGATCTAATCCAAGACTCGAATTGGAAGGGGATTTGTCTAAATCTTTAATGATATTGACATAGGAAAAGAACCATGCTCATGATACTTTGTTTCATGTTTTAACAAGTGTGACACAAGTAAAATAACTCTACTCATGGATACCTATTTCATTTTTTAACGAGGTTTACATAGTAAAAGAACTATCCTCATAGCCCTTGTTTCATTTTTTAATGAGCTTGACACAAGATAAGGAACTTTTCTCCAAACCCTTGATCATAGACCAAAAGAGGCCATGGCTTCCAAGAGGTTATCATCAGATGGGAGAACAACACTCTGGAAGGGATACATGTCCATGGATCCAAATGAAACATTGGGCTCCAATGCCTCCAGTACATGGTCTACTACATCACCTACTAGATCATCAGTAGATGTGGGCATGGAATAGGTGGCCACGTAATTAACCTGTGGTGGGGTGATACTGCTTGCATATGAGAACCCTTTAGGGATTATGGTTTAGTGGGATATGCTTCAAGACCAATGAATGTAAGTTGATCAATGATGATAATGCTTCCTTCATATGGGAAACACATCACTCGAAAGAGGGAAGAGACAAGAGCACCCATGACATAAACATGATCACGGCCAAGGAATAGATTAAAATCCAATAGGCTTTGGACAACCATCACATCTATATAGACATTCTTTCCTGCCAAAGTAATAGGTAACTTAGGAAGGAACCCTAACGGTTGACTAGCTCCTCTGTTAAAAGCTAACAGATTCTGGGTGACAGGGAAAAACTGAGGAGAACCTAAATCTTGCCAAGATGGTGAGACATAATTCTAACAGATGCACCCTCATCTATGACTGTGCTAGATATGGCCATATGGTAAGCTTGTACTATAATCTAGAAAGGCACATAAGAAAAAAGATGATATCCTGTCAGTCGACTCCAATCAAAAGAAGTGAAAAAACTTCTTGGAGGGGGTGTCGTAGGAATGTCAAAGCTACCCTATTACTCTCTGGTAATAGGAGAAATTCTCTCATGAAACTCGTGAATGGAAGGATTTCCCTCCAGTTCATTTGAAACTAAAGAAACTAGAAGAAACTAAGCGCTATGGGGTTCACTCTCTACTTGAAAGGTATGGTCAACTGAAGGTGGAGTCAAGTCTATCATTTTCTCAACCAATGGTTGGTCGAGAACGGAATCATGAGACTCACTTTCAGAGAGAGTGGGGTTGACCAAAGATGAATTTTGATCAATCACTAGATCAACTAGTGAATGATCAAGGGAAAGCTTTCGATACCCAGTCGGAAGATGAGGTTGAGAAATTGTAAGGTTTTCCAACTCTTTGGAAGCTTCATCCATAAGAGGACAAAGGTGAATGGGATGATTACCTTCACACAACCTACAAGGAAATTTCACTTTTCCCTTTTTCCCATGGGATTTATTGTTAGTAGTTGAGGGTTTGACACCAGCATGATCGCCAGAGGTTGATGACAAAGGTCGATTTGAACATGCGGAACACACTTCTAAGACCTTTGGAATACTAGGACAATTTTGAAGAAGGTGGTCACCCTTACATAACATTAAGGGAATTTTACTTTCTAGGGTTGGTTGGAAGATTTTTCTACATCAGTTGTATCCCTAGCAATGAATTCTTGGTTGCCCCCTTGCTTATTTTGCTTCTTCTTCATCGTCCTCTTCATCTTCTTCTTCTTCTTAGCTTCCTGGTTACTAGTATCTAGACTTTCACTAGGCAAAGAGGAAGAACGAGGTGAAGAAATAGGCGAAGAAGGAAAGGGGTCAACTTTAGGATCAACATGTGGTTGATGTTATTCAGGTGGAGGATAACTTGGTTGAGAAGCAGTTTGGACACTCGGAACCATCGAGGTCGAAAAAAACTAAACTGTCAGACCAATGGTCAATCCAGGAAGGGACAACATTGCCATATAAGGAGCACCACCATTTCCAAAAGAAGGGAAAGGACAAGGATTCTCATCAAAGGGGTTTCTTTGACTGGTAGACTCAGGAAATGTTGCCATATGTATCAACCTAATATCTAATAAGGAGTATTTCCACAAGAAGGATGTTGTTTTGCGGTCAATTAATTGATTTTATAACTTTAACAAAAATAAATCAAAAAGGGGTAATCTAGGCAAAAGGGTTTACCAAGTATCCATGAACCACAATATACACCTTAGCCAAAACCAAGGACTTAACGTAAGGTGACCAATCTCCCTAAATGATGTATTCAGTGTATGATGTTTACAAGACATTTTACTCGGTTATCTATGGCTAAAGGATAGAAACCTAATGGGGTCTCCAAAAATATACGCGATGGTGTGGGGAGCACAAGTCTGTGTTACCACTATCTAATGCAGAATTGTTCAATGAGAGCATCCCTATATACTTATCATATTGAAGTGCCTCTGATATACCCAAAATTACTGGAGAACCTTCTATATACTTCCATACTGGGACAGATTTCACCCCCGTGATACACTGCAAGAAGTTAACGAAAGCTTCTATGTTATAAGATGTCGAAACACGTCTCTAGCCTAGACCTCTAGATATTTTCGTTAAGTGAAAAATGCTCCTTAGGTTAATTGAGGTAAATTTTAAGTTAATATTGAATTAAGTTTCAGTTTTGATGGCTCAACAATGTCACTTGTTCCTAGAATGAAACTAAATGATGAAAATGGAACTTTTCATTTGATGAAGACTATTCTAACAAAGGAAGAGAAACAACCAATTAATGCATCAAACATTCCAAAAAGCATCAACATAATTCTTTCCAATGCAATATGTAAAAATTAAATCTAATCTTTCATTCTACTAACAAATGCAATGCCATAGAAATGAAAAACTTTTTCCTTTTCACTAAAGATGCGATAATGATTTTCATTTCACTTTAATTCAATCAATGCAAATGAATGAAAAAAGTAAATGGAAATGCAAACAATTCACTAATCATGAAAATATCTTTCACTTTCCGATTTGAATGCAAGAAATGTCTTGGAAATAAAATGATATACACTTTCATTTTCCGAAAGATAAGAATTATAACAAGAATTTTCTTTCAATTCAATCAAAGAAAACAATTTGTGATCTATGCTTAACAATGGAAGTAAAATTATCTTCAAAGCATCAATATGATTTGACACAAATGAGACTGATTTCACACTAAAGAACCAAAAACACTTGTAAAATATGTCCTGATACAGAATACCCTGGAACAAGAGTGATCAATCTTTGAAAAGCAAATCAATCAATGAGCGAAGTGTGAGCTAGAAACCCTGGAAACCCTAAGACGCAAACAAGCCTCAACACACAAAAACCAAATCAAGAGACAATTGCAATCAATCAAGCATGATAATCAGGACAAACACACCATATACACTAGAAAATCATTGATAAAGGACAAAAAGACTAAGGACAAGAAGAAAAACTCTATTCTCTCTTATACTTTGGGATCATCGCACCTATTAAAGGAAAAACAAAAATGATAGTGTGATAATAATGACTATGAGAGGAAAACCCATGATGGGTGATAAAAATGAAGAAAAAATAAAAAAAATATTCAAGATCTGATAGAACTAAATGTCCTCAAGAAATCACCAGTAAGTGAAAATAGTTACAGAAAAGAAAACAAGCAAGAAAACTGATGGTTGGTCAAACTCATCACAAATTCAAGGTGAAGGATTGAATGGGAAGGGTTATAGCTTCCCTAGTGGAGTTTCCATTTTGTTGTCTAGGTAAATCCTCTCTACGGATAGAGAGGATCCCTCTAGCCCAATGAGTGGGATTAGCAGCCTATGTGACAATCTACTGGAAACTTTCCTAAGTTATAATTGAAAAGAGAGACGAAGATGATTGCCTACATCATTCTGATGATATCATGTCACCCTTTGTTGAAGACATTGAATCACTTGTGTCATGGGCTTATTTCTGTTGTTCACAACATTTATACACCTCCAAAAGAAATCAAGACACAACAAAGAATGCAAATACAAATAGCACATTCAAAAGTAACCTACTTAACAGATCAAGGAGCGTTAAGGAAAATAATACATAAACATACATATTTGTGGAAAATGAACCAACTATTGTATATTAATAAAATAAAGGAGGAAGCATGAAACCAATCCTTGATGTCAATAGGCTCTCCTTGAATGAATGTCAAAGTCTAAGCTAAGCTTTCCAAGCACTCCTCCAAGCCAAATGAGTAGCATAGAGGAATAATCATAGCATAAGGGTGGAAATAGATGAAGACCAACCATTTGGGAATGGTCGAGGATGAATATATAGGCAGCGAAAGGGAGTTAGGATCTCTCCAAAAATAGGAGTAGGCCCTCATCTCAATGAGGTAACTCATAGGGATAAGACCAAGAGGCCAAGTTTGGAGAACTCGACCTCATCTACGTCTAACAACCCCTAGCTCACTGCTCTGGAAGCTTCTGGGTCACGAATCGTCTCATCCTCTTTTGGAAAATTACCTTTTAGGGATCATCACGGGTATACAAGTAAATAGAGCGATGCCATTGCAGGTCTGGTGTAGTGCAACATGAGACCATCATATTTTTTACTCTCATAAGAGCGATGATTCTCAAATTAGGGTTTTAGAGCTATTTCCTTCAAGGGAAGCTCAAGTAATTTCCAATAGATGTCTTAGGGAGGATCTGAGCTACATATCTGAATGAGTATACTGCATGATGGTCATGTTTTGGGCACTTTGGGGTATGTCACAAGGAAGTGCAGGAGGTGCGACAAGAGACTGTGTAACAGAGGGTAAATTGGGAAGCTTAGACGAAGCATCCAAACTCTAGCATGAGAATTGGTAATTAAAGTGAATAAATGACTATGACTATATATATATCTTTATATATATATATATATATGATCCCATTCCTCTAACTTTACTTGAGGAGTTGGGTAAGAAGGTATCCACCCCACTGGTAAGAAAGTGGGATGGCATTTTCACAACTTGCTAAAGAATTAGTACATAATGACATTAATCCATGTGATCTTTGGCATAGAATATATACACATCCCCACTATATATATTTTCTTGCTTTAAAATAAATGGCTTCAAGTGTTCCAAATTTGTAGGTAGAATATGATGAAGTTTGTAAAGGATTTGCACTTCGGAATAATGTCAAGAAGCCATTTCCAAGTAACAAAAGTAGGTCTAAGGAAATTTTGGATCTAGTTCATTCTAATGTTTGTGGTCCAATGCCAGTGAAATCTCTTGGAAGATCTTTGTGTTATGTAACCTTTATTGATGACTTCTCTTACAAGACATGGATTTACTTCATGAAGACAAAGAATGAAGTCTTTGAAAAGTTTTAGGAATTTAAGATGAGAACTTAAAGGGAAAGAAAATAAATATCTTGAGATCTGATAATGGAGAAAAAATTCTTCCAAAGATCTTGTTTCCTTTTGTAAAGAAGTTGGGACTAAGAGGGAATTAGCAGTCCCTTACAATACACAACAAAATGGAGTTGTTGATCGGAAGAACCAAACAATTGAAGAATTTGTTAAGGAAATTATGCATGATCAAGAGTAGCCTAAGTTCCTATGGAGTGAATCATATATGATTTCTATCTATATTCAAAATAAAAGCCCTCATTAAATTTTGGAAAACAAGGCTCCTGAAGAAGAATTCACCAGACAGAAACCACGGGTTGGACATTTGAGAATATTTGATTGTCTAGTTTATATTTATGTACCCAAACATAAGAGAAAGAAGCTATATCC
The DNA here is from genome assembly GCA_000404065.3 of Pinus taeda. Taxonomy (NCBI): domain Eukaryota; kingdom Viridiplantae; phylum Streptophyta; class Pinopsida; order Pinales; family Pinaceae; genus Pinus; species Pinus taeda. Next base: position 336,755 of record APFE031697559.1, read on the forward strand.
TTCAGGAAAGAAAGGAATTTTCATTGGATATAGTGATTCATCAAAGGCCAATAGAATCTATGTTCCAGGAAAAATACAGGTTGAAGTCAGCAGGCATGTGTCCTTTGATGAGAATGTTTCCTAATGGAAATCTAAAGAAGTTCAAATGGATTCTAATGAGGAAAAATAAAATGAAGCTATCAAGGAAGAAGGTTATATTCCATCCAATTCTTCAAAGAATCCCAAAGTAGAGCCAGAAGGACCTACCAAACCTGTTGATCCAGTTTTTGTTCTTGAAATTAGGAAGAGGCTAGCTTGGCTTAGATCTACTTTGCAAAAAGAATAAGGACATGCAACACTGCATGGCACCTTTTGGGAAAGCAAGAGACTGAAAAGGTATTTTGGATATGCAACATTGACGACTAATCTCATTTATTTTTAACCTTCCACCTTTGAAGAAGTAGTTGTCCAACAAGATTCGAAGGATTCAATGTTGGAAGAGTACAAATTGATTATGAAGAATGATATAAGGGAGATTTTGTTATGACTTGAATGGAAGTCAATTGTCACCTCCAAATTGGTATACAAGATTAAGAATGCAGTGGATGGTAGTACTTGTTATCACAAAATCAAGCACTGAAGGGCTGCTGATCAGGTAGACTCTGTGTAACTGTTTCAGACCAATCTTTTGACTAAGGATTAGCCTCCCTAGCCTGAGAGGGCTCTCTCAAAAAAAGTTATTGATTTTGATTGTTGATAAGAGGGCTAACTCTAGTAAAGTAAATTTAATAAACATGTTGGCTGGACAGACATTAAAAAGACTTCCATTGGGCTTATGGAGTTGATCATATTCAGTAAGCTATAACACTGCTCATGCATAGAAGTCAGGGCATGTAATGTTTAAATACTCAAAACAACATCTCATAGAAACCTCAGTTTACAAATACACACAGGAAGTCAGAGCAGCATAAGTGAATTCTGAGTGATTGTGTATTCATACAACTGTAAAAACATTAAACATAAAGCAAAACCACATATATTGAGCATTTGAAACACTGTAAGAATCCTGAGAAGATAAGCAACAAATTATATTACTAAACTGGGTTTTTACACAAGCCAAAGCAAAACTCTGTTTCTCCAAATATCCAACCCTTGTTACATAGATGATTCAGCTATATATAGAAACAAGAGTCTAACTACTTGGAGCTTCCTCCTCCAGCATGAGGGGAGCTCGATGACTGCCACTAATGACACCTATCTGGTTTTAACAAACTTATTTAATACATTAACCACTAACAGAAGTTCTAAAGAGTTCTAATTTGGTTATAACTCTAACTCTATCTTCATCATAAATTGATTCCTCCTTGCAGCTTTGACACTTGGCTTCCTCTTCGTTTGGCTGAGATGGCATGAGATGAGCAATTAATGTCCCATGTTGGCTTTGGATACTGGAAGCCTTGATCTGCTCCATGTTGGCTGAGAATATCCCTAAATTTTCGGTTCTGGTCCTCCATCACCTAGCATCACTGAGTATGCAGCAGTAGGTCCTTTAAGTCTTTAATAACCCCTGAATACAGGGAATTACCACGTTCCTGATATGATGGATGCTTCTTTGATGGACAGGTGTGCCAACCAAAACTTCTCGTATGCAGCTTCCTCAAAACCCTAATCACCGAGAATAAAGTGGCTTTATAACCAAAAATCCTAAACTTAGGTTAAAAGATTTCACCTTTTGTTAAAGGTACACCTGGCATATGTTGAATGGCTGTAGCAGCTTGCTTTGATCCCTTTCACGTCACTGAGGTGTTCCCTTTGCAAATTTATGATTCTTTCATCAAACTGTTTGCCTATGTTAAAAACAGCACCTACAGTAGTTTCGCAGTTTCGTAGCGTGACTTTGGTCACCCGTTTCTCCCAGCTTAGAATGAATTTGAGGAAACTGAAGGAGGATTTTTTTGAATCAGTCCATGCTGAACAAAAACCTCTCTTGGTTTTTTGAAACATTATTCCTACCGCCCAAAATAAGTCTTTGAAAAACAGGTGATAAACAGGAAAAGTCTGTTTGTGAAAAACTGCACTTACAGCAGTTTTGTAGCGCAAGTTCAACCATAAATTTCTCCCACCTCATAATGAATTTGAAGAAACGGAAAGAGGTTTTTGTAGTGCAGCATGGTAGAAAGAAAAACCTCTTTCAGTTTACAAAATGGAGTTCTCAACTTCCCAGGAAAGCTTCTTTAAGTTGACTAGTAAAAACAGTTTTTCTCTGCTAAAACAGGCTGCTACAGGGGTTTCGTAGCGCGCTGCGAAAACGCTGAGTTGTTCCAAAAATCACAGTTTCAATACCAAACTTCGACTGTCTTGAGCCTTTATTTTTCTTGAAATGGGTTTCTCCACATGTCATGAAGCTTGTTCAAAACTGAATACAATAAACACCATTCTTCAAAGTATACTTCAAGAGGTAATTCATCAAAACTTTGGACTCAGCCTCGCTTGTAAACAGGCTCACTTGAAAACAGCTTCACTTGCAAACTCACATATAATCATCACACGGGCTGGTTACTTATGTATCATTCATGATCATCATAAAGATCCATGCAAATTAAAACTCATTTGAATTAATACTGATGCGCATGTCTGCAAATCGATTGGTGGAGTGATGGTTAATGAGCGTTTGGGAGGTACGAAAAACTGACATGAGAGGAAGGAAGTGGTGACTCATTAACGGACTTGACCCTTTTAGAAATATTCGCTGCAAAACTCACGAATCTGCGATTTCGCAGCGCGATTAGTTTTGAATTGCCATAATGCGCTGCGAAACGGCTAAACAATAATTATGCAGCGAAACTGACCAATAAGAGACTGTGCTACGAAATTACGGAAAGGATCAGTGACATGGATTAGACGAGACATATCTCATGAAAGCATGATGGTGGAGGATGACCGATAGGATTAGAGTACACTTTACATCAAACATCTTTAAAGCTTCAACCCTA
>APFE031697559.1:349605-419164 GCA_000404065.3 Pinus taeda
TGCAAACATCCTCATGTTTAACTCTAAGAAGCTCAATAAAATCAAAGAAATCTGATATATGCTTCAAAGTTAAACTCAAATCTTCTCCGTTGAATTTTGGACCATTCCTTAGAAAGTATGCATCCTTGGGAAAACGATTTGGGAAACCATGAATTCCTAAAAAATTTATGAATGCATACCTTGAAATAAGAATGGTAGCATCTGGATCCTTCATAATTCCAGTGGAATCACCATGAATCTATGAATTTTGAATTCTTCAACAATGGAGTCGCCAAGGTAGATTTGCAGCCTCGAAAACCTTTCTGAGCTCCTGCTACATTCAGAAGTTCAGCATCATAATTTCAGGAATGAGTAATCTTCAGACCTCCCGGCAGATGCACCAAAATGTTATCACAAAATCAAGCACTGAAGGGCTGCTGATCAGGTAGACTCTGTGTAACTGTTTCAGACCAATCTTTTGACTAAGGATTAGCCTCCCTAGCCTGAGAGGGGTCTCTCAAAAAAAGTTATTGATTTTGATTGTTGATAAGAGGGCTAACTCTAGTAAAGTAAATTTAATAAACATGTTGGCTGGATAGACATTAAAAATACTTCCATTGGGCTTATGGAGTTGATCATATTCAATAAAATATAACATTGCTCATGCATAGAAGTCAGGGCAGCAATGTTTAAATACTCAAAACATCATCTCATAGAAACCTCAGTTTACAAATACACACAGGAAGTTAGAGCAGCATAAGTGAATTCTGAGTGATTGTGTATTCATACAACTGTAAAAGCATTAAACATAAAGCAAAACCACATATCTTGAGCATTTGAAACACTGTAAGAATCCTGAGAAGATAAGCAGCAAATTATATTACTAAACTGGGTTTTTACACAAGCCAAAGCAAAACTCTGTTTCTCCAAATATCCAACCCTTGTTACATAGATGATTCGGCTATATATAGAAACAAGAGTCTAACTACTTGGAGCTTCCTCCTCTAGCATGAGGGGAGCTCGATGACTGCCACTAATGACACCTATCTGCTTTAAAAAAACTTATTTAATACATTAACCACTAACAAAAGTTCTAAATAGTTCTAATTTGGTTATAACTCTAACTCTATCTTCATCATAAATTGATTCCTCCTTGCAGCTTTGACACTTGGCTTCCTCTTCATTTGGCTGAGATGGCATGAGATGAGCAATTAATGTCCCATGTTGGCTTTGGATACTGGAAGCCTTGATCTGCTCCATGTTGGCTGAGAATATCCCTAAATTTTCGGTTCTGGTCCTCCATCACCTAGAATCACCGAGTATGCAGCAGTAGGTCCTTTAAGTCTTTAATAACCCCTGAATATAGGGCATTACCACGTTCCTGATATGATGGATGCTTCTTTGATGGACAGGTGTGCCAACCAAAACTTCTCGTATGCAGCTTCCTCAAAACCCTAATCACCGAGAATAAAGTGGCTTTATAACCAAAAATCTTAAACTTAGGTTAAAAGATTTCACCTTTTGTTAAAGGTACACCTGGCATATGTTGAATGGCTGTAGCAGCTTGCTTTGATCCCTTTCATGTCACTGAGGTGTTCCCTTTGCAAATTTCTGATTCTTTCATCAAACTGTTTGCCTGTGTTAAAAACAGCACCTACAGTAGTTTCGCAGTTTCGTAGCGCGACTTTGGTCACCCGTTTCTCCCAGCTCAGAATGAATTTGAGGAAATGGAAGGAGGCTTTTTTGAATCAGTCCATTCTGAGCAAAAACCTCTCTTGTTTTTTTGAAACATTGTTCCTACCACCCAAAATAAGTCTTTGAAAAACAGGTGATAAACAGGAAAAGTCTGTTTGTGAAAAACTGCACTTACAGCAGTTTTGTAGCGCAAGTTCAACCATAAATTTCTTTCACCTCAGAATGAATTTGAAGAAACGGAAATAGGTTTTTGTAGTGCAGCATGGTATAAAAAAAAACCTCTTTCAGTTTACAAAATGGAGTTCTCAGCTGCCCAGGAAAGCTTCTGTAAGTTGACTAGTAAAAACAGTTTTTCTCTGCTAAAACAGGTTGCTACAGGGGTTTCGTAGCACGCTGCGAAAACGCTGAGTTGTTTCGAAAATCACAGTTTCAATACAAAACTTCGACTGTCTTGAGCCTTTATTTTTCTTGAAATGGGTTTCTCCACATGTCATGAAGCTTGTTCAAAACTGAATACAATAAACACCATTCTTCAAAGTATACTTCAAGAGGTAATTCATCAAAACTTTGGACTCAGCCTCGCTTGTAAACAGGCTCACTTGAAAACAGCTTCACTTGCAAACTCACATATAATCATCACACGGGCTGGTTACTTATGTATCATTCACGATCATCATAAACATCCATGCAAAGTAAAACTCATTTGAATTAATACTGATGCGCATGTCTGCAAATCGATTGGTGGAGTGATGGTTAATGAGCGTTTGGGAGGTACGAAAAACTGACATGAGCCAACATGATATTGTGATGACCGCTGCCACTGAAATTGCCTCTGATCTTCATAGAAAAACAGAAACACTGGAGAGTAAAACTCTTCCATGTATTTAGCTATAGGATCCCAGAATGCATGATCAGCTTGATGATTCTTGTAACTTTCTGGTTCTGCAAACTGATCTTCAACAACAGCATACAGTTCCTCAATCATGAAAGAGAAAGGAACCAACATTCTCTCCTTGTGTTCTGCCATAGAAAGCTTCTGAAGATAATGATCATGATTATGAAAACTATATGCCTGAATTTGACCTTCTAAACCTTCAATGTCTTTCTCAATGTCCTCAGCAACTTCATCTAAATATTTCATCTTATCTTCTCCCTTGCAGTCAAATGATTTTAGATAAGAAGACAAAGACAGAGAAAAATTTTCATTTGTATCTCCATTACCATGATCATTATTCCATTGTTTGAAACCTTGAACTGAAGGAGAATTTGCCAACTCCTCTGATCTATCTATCCATTCGTCCACAAACATAAGCCAAAAGTCTTCAAATGACTTGATAGATTTGGCAGGAAAGCTTTCAATCCACTGTTTACATTTCCCTTGAAATGAATCATAGAACAACATAATGCAAACATCCTCATGCTTAACTCTAAGAAGCTCAGTAAATTCACAGAAATCTAATATATGCTTCAAAGTTAAACTTAAATCTTCTCCGTTGAATTTTGGACCATTCCTTAGAAAATATGCATCCTTGGGAAAATGATTTGGGAAACCATGAATTCCTGAAAAATCTATGCATGCATACCTTGAAATAAGAATGGTAGCATCTGGGTCCTTCATAACTCCAGTGGAATCACCATGAATGTATGAATTTTGAATTCTTCAACAATGGAGTCGCCAAGGTAGATTTGCAGCCTCGAAAAATCTTCTAAGCTCCTGCTACCTTCAGAAGTTCAGCCTCTTATTTTCGGGAATGAGTAATCTTCAGGCTCCCGGCAGACGCACCAAAATGTTATCACAAAATCCAACATGAGGGGAGCTCGATGACTGCCACTAATTACACCTATCTGCTTTTAACAAACTTATTTAATACATTAACCACTAACAGAAGTTCTAAAGAGTTCTAATTTGGTTATAACTCTAACTATATCTTCATCATAAATTGATTCCTCCTTGCAGCTTTGACACTTGGCTTCCTCTTCGTTTGGCTGAGATGGCATGAGATGAGCAATTAATGTCCCATGTTGGCTTTGGATACTGGAAGCCTTGATCTGCTCCATGTTGGCTGAGAATATCCCTAAATTTTCGGTTCTGGTCCTCCATCACCTAGAATCACCGAGTATGCAGCAGTAGGTCCTTTAAGTCTTTAATAACCCCTGAATACAGGGCATTACCATGTTCCTGATATGATGGATGCTTCTTTGATGGACAGGTGTGCCAACCAAAACTTCTCGTATGCAGCTTCCTCAAAACCCTAATCACCGAGAATAAAGTGGCTTTATAACCAAAAATCTTAAACTTAGGTTAAAATATTTCACCTTTTATTAAAGGTACACCTGGCATATGTTGAATGGCTGTAGCAGCTTGATTTGATCCCTTTCACGTCACTGAGGTGTTCCCTTTGCAAATTTCTGATTCTTTCATCAAACTGTTTGCCTGTGTTAAAAACAGCACCTACAGTAGTTTCGCAGTTTTGTAGCGTGACTTTGGTCACCCGTTTCTCCCAGCTCAGAATTAATTTGAGGAAACTGAAGGAGGCTTTTTTGAATCAGTCCATGCTGAACAAAAACCTCTCTTGTTTTTCTGAAAAATTGTTCCTACCGCCAAAAATAAGTCTTTGAAAAACAGGTGATAAACAGGAAAAGTCTGTTTGTGAAAAATTGCACTTACAGCAGTTTTGTAGCGCAAGTTCAACCATAAATTTATCCCACCTCAGAATGAATTTGAAGAAACGGAAAGCGGTTTTTTTAGTGCAGCATGGTAGAAAGAAAAACCTCTTTCAGTTTGCAAAATGGAGTTCTCAGCTGCCCAGGAAAGCTTCTGTAAGTTGACTAGTAAAAATAGTTTTTCTCTGCTAAAACAGGCTGCTACAGGGGTTTCGTAGCGCGCTGCGAAAATGCTGAGTTGTTCCGAAAATCACAATTTCAATACCAAACTTCGACTATCTTGAGCCTTTATTTTTCTTGAAATGGGTTTCTCCACATGTCATGAAGCTTGTTCAAAACTGAATACAATAAACACCATTCTTCAAAGTATACTTCAAGAGGTAATTCATCAAAACTTTGGACTCAGCCTCGCTTGTAAACAGGCTCACTTGAAAACAGCTTCACTTGCAAACTCACATATAATCATCACACGGGCTGGTTACTTATGTATCATTCATGATCATCATAAATATCCATGCAAATTAAAACTCATTTGAATTAATACTGATGCGCATGTCTGCAAATCGATTGGTGGAGTGATGGTTAATGAGCGTTTGGGAGGTACGAAAAACTGACATGAGAGGACGGAAGTGGTGACTCATTAACGGACTTGACCCTTTTAGAAATATTCGCTGCAAAACGCACGAATCTACGATTTCGCAGCGCGATTAGTTTTGAATTGCCATAATGCGCTGCGAAACAGCTAAACAATAATTATGCAGCGAAACTGACTAATAAGAGACTGCGCTACGAAATTACGGAAAGGATCAGTGACATGGATTAGACGAGACATATCTCATGAAAGCATGATGGTGGAGGATGACCGATAGGATTAGAGTACACTTTACATCAAACATCTTTAAAGCTTCAACCCTAAGTAAGAAACATAGACTAAAAACAATTTAACACCGACTTTAGACATTGAACTTGGACAAAGGGTTATATACAAATGTTTATAGTTCTAAGTGATAACAGTACTGACAAATACAAGGCTATATATGTGGTTAGAGGTTTCTACCAAAAAGAGGGAGAGACTATGATGAGACTTTTTCTCTAGTTTCCAGGTACAATACCATTAGATATATTAGTTCTATTGCTTCTTTTATGGGTTGGAATTTACATCATATGAATGTAAAAATAGCTTTCTGCAATGGTGAGATTGAAGAATAAGTGTACATAAAAAAAACCTCAAGGTTTTGAGGTCCATGGAAGAGAGTCTCACGTTTTCATATTGAAGAAATCCTTGTATGGACTTAAGCAATCACCTAGACCCTGATATTCACAAATTGATAGCTACTTGACAAGACTTGGTTTCTCTAAACATGATGTTGATTCAAACCTATATTTCAAGGTTGAGAAGAATGAAGTTGTCATTCTATTATTGTATGTTGATGACCAATTTCTACAAGTCTGGAGCATCTCATTATCCAAAGTAAGAGGGAGTTAGCTTTTGAATTTGATATGAATGATCTTAGATTGATGCACCACTATTTGGGGCTAGAAGTATGGTAAAATCCTGGGAATATCTTCTTATTGTAGCGGTTACAACCACCCTCCAAAATTTTTCCTTCACTTCGTTTTGGAGCCTCACTCCTCGAAATCATAGCATCTATCCTACACTTATCAGGTAATTGTGTTTATTTGATTTCATTTGTTGCTCAACAGCTTGTGTTCACTCACTTGTCCAGTCGGTAAACCACAAGCTCACTTAGCACTTGGTTCACATATGGTCAATGGATTGTCAAGAAAAATTGTGCAATCCTAGAGGGTAGACTGTCTTTCCGTCAAGAATTGCGCATATCAACCCAACAAATGCCCTACACTAAAAAATTGCACAATGAAGGTCAACCAGCCTTGCTCTGGAAAATTGCGTAGAGCAGTCCAGCCAGCATTGCTCTCCATAATTGCGCAGAGCAAGCCAGTCGGCACTGCTCTCCAAAAATGCATAGAATTGACTAGTAGCACTGCTCTGTAAAATTGTGTAGAACTAGCTAGCCAACCATGGCCACTCAGTGCATAAACATCATAGAGGCTTTTCCTCACTTGTTGTCAATTGCATGTGTTGGTAGGTTGCATGGTTTCCTCCAAAATTGTGAAATCCTTCCTTTCATGTCAGGAAACTTTTCTCGAAAAAGAAAAAAGAAAAAAGTGAAAAAGAATCCTATATTTTAGGGATCTATTTTTAGCAGCGAGAATTACATGAAAATTCAATTTTATAAACTCCCCGCCAAGTGTCACTTTTTCCTATATTTGTGGAATGCATGTCATAAACCCTAGTTTTGCAAAATCTATATAAACGATGCCTCAGGGCTAATTCTTCACACTCTGGAATTCTTGAGGCATATAGGAACCTTTGGCATAGTCAGCATAGCTTTTCTAGGTAATTTTTGCTTTTCATGCCTTTTGTCACTTTTTTTGCCACTTTTTATTTTTCGACTTGTATGAGCATTGTTTTCTGTGTTTTATTGAAAGACCACTAGCGTTTTAATGTGCCTTAACTTGTATAAGTGTTGTTTCAAGTTTTGCATTACCTTTCCTTAGTGTCGCATGCATAACATTATTTTTTCACTGATAGTTGTCATTGTGGCGACTCTCTTCATGAGCTTCATGTTTTTGCCATTTGACTTATTTCTGCACTTATCTTATTTTCGTGCATGCCTATTCACTCATATATGCACCAACTTTGCACACACATTCATTCCTTCATGCTTTTAGGTTTCCATTGGTCAGATCTGGGCTGGCTTGGCCTAGATCTTGTTTCTCCCAGCATGCCCTATGTTGTCAGCTCTAGAGACAACCTTGGATTGTTTACAAGACCAGTGCCTGGTAACATCGATCTTTTATGTGTATTATATGATCTTTAGGAAATAAGAGACATCATATACATTTTATACACATAGTAAATACAAATATACATTAAAAAACATGGATTGGTTCCTTCATCCAAAGACATAAGCCATGTATTTCTAGTATCCTTTCACATATACAACTCACAGAAATATAGGTATAAACTAGTGGAGGTCGAGTAATTCGAGAACCTACAGTTTAATCATCTTTTTCTAAGTAATGAAATAAGAGGAGATAGACTAACGCATGACACGGAGCTTGAAACATCAAGAATTCTACACCTATTTGAGTTAAAGATAGACATAATGGATGAAATAGGATTAGATGTTATGATTCATGGAGCACAAATTTAAAGATATAATCTCAAAGATACATACAGGCATGTGCATTAACTAGTCAACACAAATGAATCTGTAAGAACATATGAGACATTTCTAGCAGCTACAATTACATGAAATTAGAGAGGAAATTTGAACATAATGGAATTTAATAGAGAGGTAACATATTGACTCGAAGGTTGGAATATCCATTATTTCATTTATATTTTGAAAGATGCAAATCTAGAATTCCTACAGTTTCAGAAATCACATGTAGTTTTTCTTCAGAATTTAGAACATTTTCTAAGTGCTTCTTCCTCCCTTTTATAAAGAGAGGGAGAATAGAAAAATCACAAAATATCTCAGGCTGAATTTCCAGCTGCCTACATGACTAACTGTCTCGGTGTACTGGCTCTGTCACCTCCAATTATCACAACAAAAATATACATTTTTTGGAAATAAAACACCATAACAATATCAATCAAAAACAACAAAACAAAATTTGCAAATGAACTAAAATGATGGTCCTGTAAATATCTCCACACCACTCTTTTTTGTTGGCCTCTGGTCGAAAAATGTCTCTACTAAATTAAGCCTCATACTCTCTCGGTAGGTTCCCTTTCTCCTTCAGCCTTAACCACTTTAATTCTTCTTTTTCAGGAACCGGGAGTGACACACGTAATGGCCATAAGAGACTCTGAACATAGCTGCCACCTCAACCGTCCCTTCTTACAATCTTGATTAAGCCAAGGGAACCAATCATGACCCACGTAACAAAACATACAATTGTATTGGGACTGAGGCCATTTAGGAACTTTAAACAGAATGGGATTCATAAATCTATGATTTTTTATTTCCTTTGGCCCCTTATGCCTTAGCCTCAGGGGCTTAGGTGAAAACTACATGGTGGAAACCTGGGGATTCAAGGCGTAATCCTTCTGGATCTAAAGAGCCTTTAGATGGGACAACACTCTACACATTCCAGCAATCAAGGCTCTGCCTTGCCTCCAGGAATTGTGGAGAGGCTACCCATACTAGCTCTCAAATGTGATCTTTTCAATCTTGGGAGGCAGTGCCCCAATTCTTCCCACTGGAACTGCACAATCCATAGTTTCAACAGGCAACCCAGCCTGACTAGTCTGTGCATTCGATAGTTTCAGCGAGTAGTCAACCTCACTAGACTGTGCATTGCATAGTTCCAGTCAGTAGTGAGCCTCAAAGGTAGCTAATATTATGCAATGCATAGTTCCAACTGACAGTGTCTCAAACTCCTGGAGTCAAGGTTGTACAGTGTTGCCTAGCAGTTACCAATTTGGTGCCTAGTTGATTCTTGAGTTTCTTTACGTTTTAGCTGACATTGTCCTTCCATGACTACCTTCTCTATCTCTAGGTACCATAGGTTTTTGCAAGACTTCTCAGTAGTATAGGTATCATGGCCTCCAAGAGAGATCGATCAAAAGACATAGTTGAAAGCAGTACTAGAGATGTGGTTGAGCAGGGGTATATGATCTTGCTCATGTACAAAAACACACACATGTTCATTGAGAAGGACATGGAGGACTGATAAGTCTATGTCAATATTCGTAAATCATGATTGTACAAGGTTACATGTAGGTATCCCACCTTCCCGTGCATAGACGTGATCCACTAGATTGTCTCACACACTGATCTCGAGATGATGATATTGAGCAGTGCCATTGGATTAGAGTTTTCTTCCTTCAGGATGGAATATTATCAACAGATGTACCATTTTCCACAATTGTTGAGCAAGATGGATGTATTGTTCTACACTCCCAAAAATAGCATGAACACAAGATACATCTTAAAGCATGGGGTAAGGGAGCCATCAAAGTTCAGGATGGAACCCAACCATATATACAAGACGAAGACACTTAGGAAGTCTTACCAATTCTTGGTCATCTTTGCATGTCACTTGTATGGCCAAGGGAGTATGGAGACCTTCCCGTAGAGTTGGGATGTTATCTTGGATCAGCTGGCAAGTGAATTCAAACCTTTAAACTGGTCCAACATGTTATCTCTCCGGCTAAAAGTGTGTGTATCTAATGCCCGGAGTCAGCCCAAGGATCAACAAGCAAGATTCTTCATGTTTTCCTACTTGCTCAATGCAATATGTTCCCATCTGTTGTTTCCATGCATGGGTTGGGCATGGACACCTTCAGAGAATGTTGTGAATGTATATTACAAGTTTCTCTGAGACTGTAGCTACCAAGGAGTCATGGCTAGACTATCTGACCATTTCATCGCCCCTATGTACATGATGATATTTGAACAATATCTACCTTTCATGTCCCAAGAAGAAATGGAGGTGTTGCTAAACATTGTAGATTGGTATGCCTCATCCGATGGCACCTTTATCAGGATGTACGGAATGGACAAGGCTCTGCATGTGTTGTCGAGGTTTGCCACAAACAAACTGGTCATGCAAGAGGTTGCATACCACATCTCAATAGGGTTATCATCTAGATTGTAGAGGAAGAATAAGGCACCATGGCCTATGCTTCATTTCCGAATTGAGTTGTACGTGATCTGGAGTTTGAAAGAAGTGGATGTCGAGCTTGAGGACTTCAAGAAGTTTACATTCGGCACCAAGAGTTTCAATCTATATGACCCACATGACTTATGCAGGGACCACTATGCGAGGGTGTACTATTCGTGGATCCACGAGGCATGTCATTGGCTAGAGGAAGACCCATGGAGATATTGTTACAACTCCTATAGGCTCAATGAACTAGTCAACATGGTAGTAGAGTGGCTAATAGAACTCAAGGCAGCACCACCACAAGGAGAAGCAAGAAGCAAACCTGTGCAAGGCAAAGGCAAGAGGAAGATTGTCAAAATAACAAAGACGGAGAAAAGCTACAAGTTTAAGGAAGACCCACATGTGGAAAGAGTAGCTTTGAATATAGATGGAAAGAGGAGACAACGTGAGAGGAGAATAGTGGAAAGAAAGAGACTAGAATATGTGGAGAGGAAGTTGCAGGAAGTACAATAGAATCTCAAATAAGAACAAGAGTTGTGCAAAAGAGAGAAGGAAGTGCAACATGAACGGGAACAGGAGGAACTTCAAGGTGCACAAATAGTGAAAACTGCACCGATACAGGTTGAAGACTTTGAACCAACAGCAGATGAGGAACAAGGTGAGTAGTCACAGGAATAGGAACTTGCTCTGTGGGATGAACTGATAGTAGAACAGATGGACATGGAGATGGAGCAGCTGGAACAAGATCAGGACACCGACCTCATGCCAAAAGCAACCGAGGTCACTCCACATGCTTTACCAGCTCTAGTAGCAGAGCAAGGCCTGAGTGAACAAGGGGATACCATTCTCCTTTAGGATAATCCAGGAACAAATATGTACAACATAACCTTTGATGAGTCAAAGAATGGAGTTTTTCAGGTAAGTAGAGCACACACCCCAAATGAGCATGCATCACCTGTGCACTTCGAATAATGGGTGAATGTGTCATATGTATGAAGACATATTTTTTCCTTATCCGATGCTACAAAGTCTTATGCCAAATCCATGAGCTCGAGTGTGAATTTGTTGATAGCAAAAAATGAGCATATGACTAAGGAGTTATAAGTAGCCAGGCAGAGAGAGGAACAATCAACAGGATCTACCAGAGTAAAGATGAAGAAAGTGATACTTGTTGAAGTATCAGCTCTTGAGACAATCACGAGGAGACTGTATAATAGGTTCATCATTGTGCAAAAGGCAGTTGTCCATCTACATTGTCATTAGTAGCACTACTCTAAGATAGCGCGAACATTCTCAGATATGCATATTTTTTGTTGATCATGTACATAGATGGACAATGAGGTATAAGGAAGCCCTGTTTCACTTGTTGAAGATGGTGAAGTCATAGGTAGAGTTGGACAAAGCACGTATCTAGAGTCTGATTGTGAGCTATGAGGAACTCCCGCCACTCATCACCAATGTTGAGGCTTTGTACTTATGGTTTTTCACAAGTTTGGATGTCGTGGTGAAGAAGTATGGCACCTCGTTGATTGGTATGCTCATCAAGGCCAAAGAGAAGAACCAAGTATGATTGTAGCTCAATGCATTCTTTGATAAGTTGATGCAAATGGACACTAGCGTAGATAACATGTAGATGTACATCACCTATCTGGCCTTGCTTAGGACCAAGTTGCGCATGTTACAGGACGAGTTGAACAGAGGTTCCAAATCAGTATACCCGGAAGCAATGGAGGTAAGAGTTTTTTTCCAAGAAGACATCATCAAAGAGTATGTGGAAACAATTGCGCACTATCAAGCATGGTATCAGTTTGTCACTGAGGATCACAGAGAGGATGTTAATGAGCTGGTATTTCTACAGCCATCCAAGTCTTGGTGTTGTATTATTTAGTTAACTCAAGCCTATTTTGTCCCACATGGGTATATGTGGAAAATGTATTTGTTTAAACATGATGTAAAGTGGAATGTCAATGGTCACAAAGGGAAATGTCAATGGTCACCCCACCCTTTGATATAAATAGAACCTCATACCTCATAGAATGTGCTTTTGGGAGCTAGGATTTTGCTAGGAATTGCTTAGAGAGGGCTTAGATATTATTGTGATGAGCCTTGGCTTCTCCACAGTGCAGAGCGAGTACATCTCTTTAGAGGAGCATACGGTGTTGATTGTAATGTTCCACTATTAGGGCTAGTGCCCATCATGGTTGTATGTATGGATGGAACTTTCACTTTATATAATATAATAGAGCCAACACGTTTCATGCATACGTTGTTATTGTAGTTCGATGATTCTAGTTACTTTAGCAATGTATGTAGTTTTAACTTACTCATTTATGGATGGACTATTTTGTATGTGATTGTATGAATCTCATTGAAGCGTTTTTTTGGTTTAACTCATCACTTTGGATTGCCAACTATTCTGCTTTCTAGTTTGTGATGTCATTTAGCTCATGTGTTCCTTTCAGGTTGTGTACTATTACAGGCTTCTTAGGGATACACTTATTTTCCCCCTCAATGTGTTAGAACCTCCCCATGCATCTCTCTTGACTAGCTACAAGGTCACACACTTGCTTCCAACAAGGATATCTTGCTTACCTCTACGCACTATCGCAGTCAAGGAATAGATTTACTACCGACTACTGGGACTCCTAATCCAAATGGTCTAAGGTCTAGTTGGGACTTCTTATTGGGGAGATTCCCTGACATGTTGGTAGGTCTAGCACCGTCAACATTTATGGTGCTAGAAGGATGGCCATATGACAAGATGAGTCCTCAAAATCTATTTTGAATCCCTGCACATCTATCATGACTTATGTTATAGTTCACCCTACGAGATGTATGTCTTATGGAAATGTGTTTGAAGTCTCGAGGGAGTTCTACGATGACTTGCCACAATGCACATATGAAGGTGAAGAAGGAACAACTTGGCCTAGGCATAGACCTACTTTCAAAGATATCTCTAATACCCTATAAGATCCTGAGGATTAGTTGGCCTTCTTGTTATCCGCATTCACGCTTCAAGGGCACCCATTGCAATGGTGTGCCACACTGCCTGATAAGTCTATTCACTCTTTCAACCAATTTGTTGAAGATATAGACTATTCTTTCCATAATTATGACCATAATGCACTCAAAAATAAAATGTTGAAATTATGGAAAACATGTGATGAATCCCTCGTACAATTTCGGGATCACTTTCATAATATCAACTTTCAAATCCCAAAGGATGAAATTGATTGGAAATTTCTTCATGAAATATTTCAATACCTTCTTCACATATCCAAAAATCCACAAGTGTTAGAATCATTGAAACCCATCCTAGCATAATTCGATGTTAGATCTGTTATATCCAAGGAAGACAAGGTTGATGTCATAAGTGATTTTCCGTCTTCATCTCATCAAACAGCTTTAGCCCCACAGTGCATGGTGGGAGAAGGTGCACACCCATCTATTGAACCATCACATCCTCCCACCCCACCTACCCTTGATTTCTACTTAGATTTAGCTTGCAAGACTGTTGATTGTCACGTGGACTTTTTTCCTGAACCTCTGTCCCCATGTTTTGTTGATCGTCCGGATTGTACTGTGTTGTGTTCACCCATTCTGGACTCCACACTTATTGTTCATGAGGATCAAGTTGTCAACGGAGTTGGTGTTGAATAGCCAACCTGTGCTATCATTTATGATGAGTATGTGTGGGAATCTCAAGAACCCGCAGTGAAGGATTACCTCCTTCTATCCACACCTCATTTGCTTTTCCCTAACATCTTTGGTGATTCTTCCATTGTTAATTTTCTGTGTGAAAATTCATTCTCGGGTGCATCTACTTCCAATCATTAATATGACATACCAGATGTCAGTCTGTCATTGCATAGGGAAGAGGACACGTCTATGTTTGCAAATCCACTGAATATTTCATCTTTCATTTCCAGAAATGCGGAGGGTGAACATTCTTTCTTCTCATCAACCCCTATATACGATTCATCAGACATGAGGATGCCGATAAATTTTTCGAATTTTTGATCATGTTCATCATGATCTCTTTTCTCCTTCATTCGATCACGATGATGATACATTCACTGTTGATCTTTCTAAGACACCTATCTTCGATGATCTATCTGTTGATGAGGTGGAAACCCCTCAAGATGTCAAGGCACTTCAGCCCGAGCTTATGCTTATGTCATGCCCTCAATGTCTTGAGGTCGATTCCACTTTAGATAAAAAATCTATTGAAATACCCAAGGCTCCTCATCTCTCTCTAGTTTACACTAAATATCAATCTAGTTCACAGAATTCACATCCTCCACCTGAATCACATGATCCAATCACTCATGCATTGGAGGATTCATACACAACAAGTGCTCTTGACAATTGTAAGTTGTCTTCCTTTCTTATGTTTGCTTGTTTGTCATGGTCAAAAGAGTGTGCATGTTTGTCGTCTACACACAATCTGATGCATAACCATGATACGTTCACAGAATTCTTATCTTGTGATTTTATTATTTTCTTTTCTATGGACATTTTTAAACTTGGAGTGTGTTGGTATTCATTGTTATCTTTCTTGTTTGCTGGTTTACATGCTTACCTTTCTCGTAAACCATGCCTTCACCAACATGGGTCAACCAATGCAATGATGGATACATTGGAAATATTACTTTCCATGAGTTGGTCCATTGTTGGGCATAGAATCCCCCCACAACATGTTTTGGGGCTCAAAGCCCAAGTTTTTGTCAAATATGTTGTAAGACTCCGTGAATTGCATGCATGGAGTGCGAAATGTACATTGAGTCATAGGGTTGTTTGCCCTAAGTTTTGTAATGTAATGTAATGTCATGTTGGCCTACCCATGGTTCGTGGACCATGGGATTGTATAAATAGAGCGAGGCTCTAAGTTGTAAAGATAATGAGAGATAGATAAGAATGAATGGAGTCTAGAAGATAGTGAGCATAGAAAAGAAGTCGAAGTGTCTTGGGTCGTATTAGTAGGTAGAGGATCTGCATCTAAGTGCACAAAGGCCTAGTAGAGTTCGCAGCTGAGTGCATGGACCCCTGCAGCTAAGTGCACAGGGTGAAGTAGAATCTATAACCCAAGAAGAAGAATAATAAAGAGAATTTTGATTCTAAATATTGTGTATATTTTTCTGTATGACTTTCTATGCATTTAAATTGTTTTGTTTATCGTGCCCACTTATATGAATATTGAACATTGTTAAGTATAATTGGGCTCACACAAATAAGTTAAGTAATCAGATAATCTTGGGTTAATAGTAAGGAACTTGGGTAATAACATGGAATGTGCCTCGAACAGGGCTGCACGAAGGTAGCATTGCAGGCTGTGAGGTACTAATAGGTGCATGTAGCAACGTGCACACAGGCTCAAACTGCAAACCACTAAAAATCATCAGACATCTCTAGGGTGTGGAAACCTAATTCTAGCACTATCCCATACTACTTTAGGTGAGACCTCAGTCCACGCTCCATGGACTCTTGCCGAAAGGGCCAGTAATACTAGGATTTGTTTGGCTAAATCACCTTTGAACCTGGGTTAGGCCCATACAAGCCAACAAATGGTTTCGTTGCCGAGACCGAGATCTACATAAGGGATGTCTGATGTCGTGTCACTGGAATCCAACAAAGTAAGAAATTGAAGGGTGGTTGGACAAGAAGATTCACGAGTTTGCGGTGCAGGAAAATAGGAATCTGTGAGTATCTAAGGAACAATGGTTGGAGCGCTACTTATATACAGAAATCCACGAAATTTTCCTTGCATCCTTTCCTTCTGAGCTCTATGAGTGGATTGTGAAGCTAGCATACAGTCAGGGAAGGTGTAGGCTCAACAAACCAATTGTGTGGACTCTGGAATTAGTGCGCAGACTAGAAGTGTTAGGAGATAAGATCGCACAAGCTGTGGACCATTGACTCAATTGAATTATAGGGGGATCTATCACTGAGTTCACAGTAGATACAACCGTCAGATACAGTGAGGTGGAGCAACACTTCCTCAAAGGACTGCGAGGTAAGTATATTAAATCTTTGAACACTTGGATTAAGATGTTATTGTGTGAAAAGTAGGTTATACGAATAAATTAATGTTTGGGACTACATGAAGAAGGAAGATCTACAGAAGCAGAGGTAGTGAATAATTAGAAACCAGTCCCTTAATTGTACCCTTGCGAGAAGGTGAGGAAGAGCTCACGAAAGTTTCTCTGAGAAGTGTAGTCAGTCTGATAAGGCAGTGAATTTTGTGCTTACCACCTCCACCTACACCGCCACCCATCTCACCCTCCTCACCTCCATCTCCACCCACCCCATCTCCACCAACACCACAATTCATTATGATGAGTGTGATCAAACTACTAGTATTCAGAGGAGTAGGAAATGAAGATCCGGACCAATTCTGGTTCATGGTAAGGGCGGTATGGGAAGTACAAGGAGTTGTGGATGAAAATATCAAGAAGGTTACACTGGTAAGTGCATTGCAAGATCGCGCATTAACATGGTACATCAAGCATTCTAATGACCATCCAAATGCAAGAATCGCAGAAATTCAGACCATGTTGAACAAGGAATTTAGCAGGCCAAAGTCAGAGACACAATCAATTATCGGGTTTAAGGAGATCATGATGCTCCTAAGCGAGACCCCCTCAGATTTGGACCAAAGACTAAAGAGTATTATTCGTGAAGCCAACATGACTTTGACGGATGGAAAGTACTACGCATGGTTTGTAGCATCACTAACACCACATTTAAGGACGGCATTGTCACAGCAAAATTTTCCACCTAGGCTAAAGCTTTGGAGATGGCAATGAGATTGCATGAGACCCCTATACAAGGCCCTGGTCTGGGAGTCCAGCAAATTCATGTGTAACTGCAAAATCTGTGTCTGGAGATGTAGAGTTTGAAATAGCACAAGACACCTTGGCTGAAGGCATGCGAGGAGGTATGGTGTGTAAAATGCAAAGGCCAGGGGCATGACAAGGACCATTGTCCAGTGTTCATGAATTACTTGGCAGGAGGAGGGCTGATGCCGATAAGACCTGAGGTAAACAGAAGACCAAGCATGGTTCCTACTCTATGGTGCATGATCTATCAGATAGGAGGAAAACACACTATGGATAATTGTCTCTATTGTATAAGTATACACAAACATCCCAACAATTATTTTGTAATTTATGTAGGTCGGTAGGTCATGATGAATGTACCTGCAGAAGCTATGAACTAATGATGGATCAGACTCCTGCCTATAGGGTGTAGACTGAAACGTGAGCCCTCAACCCAAATACAGGAATGGTGCACACTAGATTTCAGGGGTGCAGATGAGGTTGAGGTGGAATGGGACCAGGAAGGGGTCATGGACAACTAATTTGTTACAATTACGGAGGGCCAGGGCACTATGCCCACGATTGTACAAACCCGACAAGGACATCATGTTTGTAGTGTACTCAGTTTGAACATGAGGAAGAAGATTGCCCTACATTGATAGCGAGGTTGCGCGAAAAAGGGGTACTCCAGCTTCCTCCGTCTCAGAATTGGCAGATGATGAGGTCTGAGCCATGCGAAGAAGACCCAAATGTAAACATAGTGCTCAAGAGTGGTATGACCACTGGTGATGATAAAGGTAAGCAATCAGAAAAAACTTCGTGGGTTCATAAGGCTCCTACAAAGGAACCCAAATTCGATTTAGAATGCGCGAAGGATACGTCCATGGAAGATAAGAAGAGCTTCACAGAGGCCTCCACTTTAGGTAGTAAGGATCAACTAGAACCAGGGATGGATCCTTCAATGCTCACTATCTTTCTAGAGACATGCATGAAACTACTACATGACAACAAGGTAGTAAAAGGACTACAGGAACTTATCACTAGGTGTGTGGGGCTAGGAGAACCGCGCGTGGATTGAAAATTGGGAAAGCATGCATTGTGCACAGGAAGAGAAATGAGTTTGTTTGCGCAATTAGCGAGTATGAAATGGATCATGTAATCTTGGATCTCAGATCAGACGCAAATGTACTGCTGAAACAAACATGGGAACGCATGGGCAAACCCGCCCTACAATGGTATCCTATTCAGTTGCGAATGGCGAACCAAAAGAAGATCTTTCCCATGCATGATTTTTTGCACATGGTTTTGGACGCGATGGTTTTCGGTCCATGGTATTGGATGCTTCGGCATGTATAAATATGTATTGTAACATTGAAAAGGAATATAATGAAAAGTCAAGCTGGTAGTCCCAGTTTTTGGATCTAGGGAAAATATCTGTGTATATGTGTTTTATGTGTTATTCTCTTACATTGTTTATTTTCTGTGTTTTAGAATTCATATGCAGGTAATTTTTGTACGGGTTTAAAACCTAAATTTGGTGTCAGAGTTGTTTTGGCTTCAAGGCGAGGCATTTTTTGCTAAGGGGTTTCGCTCGAGCCTGTAGTAGACCTTGTTCAATGGGAGATATGCGGGATCGATTCTAGTGGTGAAAGAAAATGGCGAGCAATGGAAAGATAGAGGATTTGTTGGTGGATAAAGATCAGTGGAAACTAAAGATGGAGG
Organism: Pinus taeda; assembly: GCA_000404065.3. NCBI lineage: Eukaryota > Viridiplantae > Streptophyta > Pinopsida > Pinales > Pinaceae > Pinus > Pinus taeda. The sequence continues at coordinate 368,187 of APFE031697559.1, forward strand.
ATTTGTTGGTGGATAAAGATCAGTGGATCGCAGTAGATCTAGGTAATAAACAAATGGGAGCGTCCGATGAAGAATGGAAGAAGTTGGATCGGAAGGCAAAGAGCACAATATGATTGTGTATCTCAGATTCAGTATTGCTGAATGTATCAGGGGAAGCTACGGTGAAGGCCTTATGGGACAAGTTAGGGACTTTGTACCAATCTAATTATTTAGTGAATAAATTATTCCTATGGAAAAAGTTGTATAACCTGACGATGAAAGATGGAGACTCGGTGACAGAGCAACTGAACACATTTAATACTGTGGTAAGTCGGTTATTATATCTTGATATTAAAATTTTAGATGAAGATAAGTGCATCAGTTTGTTGTTTTCTCTACCAGATTTGTGGGATAGTCTGGTTATTGCAGTAGGTAGCAATGCAACTGCCTTGTAGTTTGATGAAATAGTCTCATCCTTGATGACGGAGGAAATGTGATGGAAAAATATGGAGATCCAGAATGGTGATGCCTTGTCTATACAAGGACGGTCCTAGAACAAAAACAAAAATAAGTCATCAAGTGGGAGGTCTAAATCTAGAGGGAGATCTAAATCTCCAAGAAAACCTATAAAGGTGGTGTGCTGGAAATGCAGAAAGGAAGGGCACTACAAAAGGGACTATAAATCTAAAGCTCCTGATAAAGGAATCTAATGATGCTGCTTCTGCAGAGGTGAAAACCACCTCAAATGAAGGTGGGGATGTTTACTTGGTTTCTTCAAGTACACATGTATATCATGAGGCATGGTTGATTGACTCAGGTGCATCCTTTCACTTCACTCCCCATAGAGAGTGGTTCTGTGAGTATGAGAAATATGATGGTGGTGATGTCTTCTTGGGGGATGACAGGAAGGCTAGAATCATTGGTAGTAGAAAATTAAAGATGAAGTTGCAAGGTGGAAGGGTTAGAACACTTCCAGGTGTTCTGTATATTCCTACATTAGCCAGAAATCTAATTTCTATAAGCAAGTTGGATGATGCAGGTGTAAAAACAATGTTCGAGAAGGATACCTACAAAATGGTTCGGGGGGCACTGGTATTGATGCGGGGAGTTCAAATTGGAATCTTTTACAAGCTACAAGGTAGCACTGTTGTTGATGGGTGCAACAGTTTTGTGGTTCCTGAAAGTGGAGCAGAAAATATAGTGGTCTCTGGAGAGAATACCATGTTGTGGCATCAAAGGCTTGGACATATTGGAGAGAAGGACCTTCGAATACTTCCTGGTAAAGCTATGGTAGAAGGTATGAGTAATATCTCTCTGGATTTTGATTTTTATGAAAATTATGTATATGGGAAGCAGAATCGGGTGAGTTTCCCCTTTGGTGGTAAGGGGGTGAAACATATATTAGAACTTGTGCATAGTGATGTGTTTGGACTTGTCAAGGTTCCATCACTAGGTAAGTTTGTGTACTATGTATCATTTATAGATGACTTCTCAAGGGATACATGGATATATTTCCTTAAGAGGAAATCTGAAGTCTTTGATAGGTTTAAAGAATTTAAGGCTCTAGTGGAAAACCAGACAAAGAAGAAGATAAAGGTGTTGAGGATAGATAACGATGGGGAGTTTTGCAGCAAGTAATTTGAAGAATTTTGTAAGAAGTGTGGTATAGCACGGCAGAATACTACTCCATACACACATGAGCAAAATGGAGTTGCAGAAAGAATGAACAAGACGTTGATGGAAAGGGTAAGAAGCATGCTTAGTGGTGCCGGGTTAGGATAGGAATTCTGGGCAGAGGTGATGGAGACAGCATGTTACCTAGTTAACAGATCACCTTTATCGGTGTTGTAGGATAAGACTCCAAAAGAGATATGGACTGGTAAGAAACCCTCTCTTTCACATCCAAAGGTATTTGGATGTGATGTATATGAACATGTTCCAAAGGAGAAAAGAACCAAGTTGGATAGTAAATCAGAAAAGTGCATCTTTATTGGGTATAAGGATGGTTTAAAGGGTTATAAGCTTTGGAACCTAGTAACAAGGAAGGTTGTGTACAGTCGAGATGTGGTGTTCAGAGAGGTGAAAGACGTTATTAAACACGAAGTCCAACCAAAGGAACCTAAGAAGATAGAGTTTGAGCTTAAGGAGGAAGAATCAAACTCTACAACAAATGAGAAATCAGAAGATGAAGAGCCACAAACTCTGGGTGTGAGAAGATCAATTTGAGAAAGAAGGCAGTCAAAAAGGCATAGTCCATCTACTTTCTGTTTAGATTTTTCTTTATCTATTACTGATAATGATCCAAGAATTGTGAAGGAAGCAGTAGATTCAGAGGATGGAAAACTCTAGAAAGAGGCCATAGTTGATGAAATGGCATCTTTGCAAAAAAATGAGGCTTGGGATCTGGTGGAGTTGTCGGCTAGAAGGAAACCCATTGGCAGAAAATGGGTGTTCAAGAAGAAGACAAATGCAGAAGGGAAGGTGGAGAAATACAAAGCTCGGTTGGTAGCAAAAGGTTATTCCCAGCTGCCGGGAATTGATTTTTGGTGATATTTTTTCTCCTGTTGCCAAGGTAACTTCTATTAGATTACTTTTATCTGTTGCTACTTCTTTTGATTTTGAGGTAGAACAGATGGATGTGAAGACAACATTTCTTCACGGGGATCTAGAGGAAATATACATGAAGCAACCTGAAGGCTTTCGGTGAAGGGTAAGAAAGAACTAGTATGCAAGCTAAAGAAGTCTCTGTATGGATTAAAACAATCACCAAGGATGTGGTATCAGAAATTTGATACATTTATACGGGGACTTGGCTTCACAGAAGCAAAGCAGATCACTGTGTGTATTTTAAATTAATTGATGACCATGTTATTTATCTGGTCTTGTATGTGGATGATATGTTGCTGGTTGGAAATGACAAAGAAATTATCCAGGATTTGAAGACCCAATTTTCCTCCAAATTCGACATGAAAGATATTGGTGTTGCAAACTATATTTTGGGCATGGAAATTAAAAGAGATTAGAAAAAGAAGAAGCTCTAGATAAACTAGAGGAAGTATGTCGAGACAATATTGCAAAGGTTTAATGTGCAAGATAGTAAACCGGTGAAGGTTCCTATTCCTATTGGTGTAAAGTTATCTGTGGAACAGTGTACTAAGACACAAGAAGAGGAAGAAGACATGTCATGTGTTCCATATGCAAGTGCAGTCGGTAGATTGATGTATGAGATGGTCTGTACTAGACTAGACATTGCACATGCAGTGGGAGTATTGAGCAGGCTTATGTCAAAACCAGGGAAGAAGAACTGGACAATAGTGAAGCAGGTTTTCAGGTATTTGCATGGCACCAGTGGTTATGGTTTGTGCTACCAAGGAAGACTAGGATTGGACAGAATGTTGGATATTCATTGCTTTGTTGATGAAGACTGGGCTGGAGATTTGGATCAGAGAAGATCTACAAGTGGTTATGTGTTTAACCTATTTGTAGGTGCAGTCAGTTGGATGAGTAAGAAACAATTTGTAGTGGCACTATCAACTACAAAGGTAGAATACATGGCAGCCACATGCAAGCAAGGAATCATTTTGGTTGCATAGATTGTGTTCAAGTATGGGGTTAGTACAGGGAGCTATAAGGATAGACTATGATAGCCAGAGTGCAATTTTCTTGGAAAAGAACCCTGCATATCATTTAAAGACAAAGCACATTTATGCTTAGGATCACTTTGTGAGGGATATGATAGAAGACAAAAAGGTGTTGCTGGTAAAGGTGGACACTTTGAAGAATATTGCAGATGCATTGAAAAAATCTGTGAGGTTTGAGAAGTTCTCTTGGTGTAGAGAAACAATGGGCATTGCAGGGCTAGATAAATGACTAAGCTCTTTTGTGGCCCCCTGTGGAAAGAAAAAAACAAGTGGGAGAATGTTGGGTTGGGTTATATTCTTTCCATGACTAGCCCACATAGTCACAGGGGGTTTGAGGGGTGTAGGTAGCCCCACTCTATGGGATCCGGGGCAACACCCCGGAAAATTTTGTTTTTTAACCCTATATTAGGTTGGGCGGACCTACCTATGGTTTTGTGCATGATTTTTCACACATGGTTTTGGATGCGATGGTTTTCGATCCATGGTTTTGGACGCGATGGTTTTCGGTCCATGGTATTGGATGATTCGACATGTATAAATATGTATTGTAACATTGAAAGGAATATAATGAAAAATCAAGCTGGTAGTCCTGGTTTTGAGATCCAGGGGAGAATCTCTATGTATATGTGTTTTATGTGTTATGCTCTCACATTGTTTATTTTCTGTGTTTTAGAATTTGTATGCAGGTAATTTTTGTACGGGATTAAAACCTACAAAATTGGATATTGAAGGTGCGAGCGCACAGGTGGATTTTGAAGTGATAGAGATTGTTGATGATAGCAATCCCTATCCCACGCTGCGAGGAATAGACTAGGCCACTGACATGAACGGAGTCATCAATCTGAAGAAGTGCAAAATGAATTTTGAGAGAAAGTCACTACGCGTAGTAGTACTGCTATATCCAACTGAAGGAGCACGATACACTGAACTAGTTCACGATGATGATAGTGGTGATGATCTCGATTGTATCTACAAGATAACAACACGAGAACAGGATTGGGTGAACCCGACTGCATATGGTAGGATTTCGTGGGAGTGTGAAAGCTCCTACACTTTGGATTCAGACGAAGAAATAGAGCACTAGCAGAATTGGTTGCACGAAGTAACAATGCTTAATTGCAACATGATGGTTAGATCACTGCATTGTGTGACAACAGAGGTAAGGGACCTGCCTATATATGATGGGTTGACAGTGGTGGATGAATTCCTGAACAAATTTGAAAGTGTAGTACCAGAACAGGAGCGATTCGATGCTCTGAAATGGGCACTGCGTGCAACGCCAGCAAGGTGGTGGGGTACACATCAGAGAAGTTTTGAGGACTAGCATGGATGTAAGAGGATGATGCACCTATGATTTGGAAAACCCCAGCTAGGGATGAGAGCTGGTTACCCGAGGCATAACACCTTGTGCGCCCACCTTTCCCGATGGGTACAAACATATGACATGCAGCCCGCACAAGCGCACACTACTCCCGGAATAGAGAATCGGAACAAAACGTAGCAGCAGTAAAGGCGACGTGCACTACCAATTATCCACGTAAAAGCATTAGATAGGGTATGCAAGGTGTTGAACAAGGTTCACCAGGTGAAACGCACTGACTAGGACCTACGCGTACCAGCAGTTCAATGGGCCTATAGGACAATGTGAAAAACCCTGACCACGAAAACAATTCTAAGGTTGAGGAACAGGGTAGGGACTGTAATTTTTGAGGGGCATGAAATGATGAATCCACACACAAGAGCAATAGCAGGTGCAATATTGTGCGAAGCCCAAGATGAAGAAATCACATAGCTATGCAAGAAAAAACACATAAGGCTTCCAGAAGCCATTTGGCAAGGAAACATTAGACTTCACAAACTCAAAAAGGACAGGGTACGACTAAGGAAGAAAAACATTTTGATGGATGCAGAGGTCAAGAGGCTAGAAAACGAGATCAAGCAAGCATGTCTCATCGATAAACCAAGGATGGCAAGGCACGGTGTGAATGATCGTACCAACGAATTAGACAACTATCACCGAGAATTGATTAATCTGCTACCATGGCTAGGACCACATATCACCAAACGTAGTAACCAGGGGAACAAACTACATATAGTAGAGCGCGCGGTGCCGACTATCACAAGGGAAATTGAGGATTTTCCGCAGACTATACTGGAAGGAAAAATGGAGCCTCGCACAGGCAGTGCAACCACCTGACTAGCCATAGGAAGCACAGTATTGGCACTACAGGCAGCTGGAGGAGAATGCAGGACTATAAATGATTCTACCTGGCAGTTGCACGCTCTGACAGATGCATGCAAAAATAGTTGCTCATAAGGTTTTCACCCATGCAAGGGGGGTGCGTTGCCGCGTGGGTAGGCTAGGAAGTGACCATTGTTGTCACTGTTCATGATGGGATGTCCGGTTTGAGGCAAAATGGAGTGGGTGGCGGACATTTAAAACAGTAGTTATGGGCAAGATTTTGGAAAATCTGCCGTGAAGAAAGCATTAATGGCCCAAAATTGGGGGGAACAGTCAAATTTGAATTCAAAAGGCACTATAAAACTCTAGGTGCTAGCCATAAGATAACACTTGTTCACTTGAGACTTGAGCGGTTGAATAGAGCACAGAGTGTTCAGCGCCAAGCGATATTCGAGCCCCTAAGTTTGTGAAATACTGCATATAGTACAGACAAGATGAAGGCTACTAGGGGAGGTTTGGGCTATGAAGAAGGAACCGCTCGCAAAGCTGCACCGACCCATATGATACACAATGTTCCTGAAGGTACTGAGGTTGCGCCAAAAATCCCGAAATCACCTCAGACGCTGAGACCAAAAAAAGATAAGCAGGCAATGGGACCAATTCGCATGTCCTCGGGGAATCCTTGGTTATGTAAGCTATTAATGGAGGAAAAGGGCAAGGTTGTCACCATTGAGACAAATGAAGAGGAGGAGGACTTACAAGCTCTAATTGCTAAGGTAGAGGAAGAAGAAGACGTGGAGGCAGACATCCAACCGATGTGCTCTGCAGAAAAATTGCCTGAGTATGTCCCTTCACGAAAAGGTAAAGCTAAGGTACCAAAGGATCTAGATGCAATGAAGAGTACACTCCAGACCCCGCTCCTCCCTGATGGAATTACGTTTGAGGGTTCGCTCCTAGGATGTGTGCCTACCCTAAAATTTGAACACTGAGACCTCGAAATAGCAAGAAGTTCCCACACTTAGATATGGAGAGCCTAATGGACAGAATACGGAAGGGCCAGTGATCACATTACAACCGAAAAATTGGTTGTGCGGTGTGGAAAAGGTTAGGTTGCTTCATCTACTATGGATACCACACTTTCACCACACACCCATCACCATTTTCGTCATCAGGCAATTGCTTTGCCTAGTGCATGATGGGTACTTATGGATGGAGGAGTCTATTCCCATAACGGTGGATCTCATCCATAGAATTTCTCGGCTTCCCTGTAAGGGAAAGGACCCCGTGACGATAGCAGAAAAAAGCAGTGATTTGGCTCTCGCAAAAGCCATGAAGAAAAAATATAAGCTCAAAAAGAAAAAGAGGGGTTACGCCAACAGCAGTGTCAAGGATAAAGGGGTGCACGTAGCCACCCAACCCATGGCCAACAAACTAATGAGAAAATGTCACGGCGATGAAGTACCAACACCGGTAGTTGCATTCGCTGAATACTGTGTGGAAGGGTTCTAGTTCAACTGGGCTGAGTTCCTCTGCGAAGAATTTTCGCTCAACTGTAAGGAGGCCCAAGAGTAGGGTAAGACTTTCCACTATGCGTGGTTTCTCTTGTCCATCTTGCTAGTAGCGGGAGAACTGTTGTTACACTAAAATTTGTCACCATGACTATTTTCAGTTAGTATGGCTCCATCAACTTTCATACTATCCTCCTTGGCAAGTCTCATACCTCTGCTCTCCATGTCAAACTCCAAGAAAGAGAGAAAGTCTTTAAAAATCTATTTATCTCTGGGTACGCAGTTTCTCTCAGCCTTACCTGCATGTACGCAACCCAAGTTCACAATACCTGCGTACTTGTATGCTCTGTATGTAAAGGGGTGGGTGCGTACTCCTCTAAAGGTCAAAAGGCGCGAGTTTCATCTTAAAAAAGTTACTTGTGGTCATCATTTCTAGAGCATCCTAGAAGATTGTTTGACGTGTATTGAGCGCCTCCAGATGGTTCATGCATCCCTATGAAAGAGGAACTTATCCCATCAAGAGGGGAGCTACCCCATCCAAAGAGGGGCTTATCCCATTGATGGTGGACCTGATTAACTTCCTCTAGAGCACTATAAATACAGGCATTGGGCCAGAAGGAGGGAGGTTGAAAGCTGAATATTCCAAAGGGTAGATGCTGCTGGAATTAGGACTTCCTTGTAGAAGCTTGTGAGGAGAGATTCCCATCCTTTCTTGTTTCATTTGGAAGTGGGTGAGCTTATCAAAGTAAAGGAAAACTCTTGCTGGACCCAGGGAGGGACCTGCACAACACCAAGGCTCAGGTTGTAATGGTTTCTTTTGTTTCCTATTAATACAAATAAGTCCATTCTTCTCAACAATTTGTTATTAATGAGTTGTTTCATATACTCCTTGGACTGTATGTTAAATATGTTTTATTTTATGAGATATTCAGGTTCTATTTAATCGTTTGATTGTTAGTGAATGCAGGTTTCGGAGAGAAGGAGGAGCTCATCCGGATCAACGAGGCTGGACTACTACAACAGTGTTGGACTACAGGTAGGATCCAAACACTTGATTTCTTATATGGTGAATGCATATTTAGAGAAGGATTGTTCTTAATTGTCTTGTTTGTCACTAGAAAGCCTTAAGCTTCTAGGGAGGTTGGTTTTGTCCGCAAAATTAACTCTTTCCGCATGACACTTACCATGCATCCCTCCATCAATTCCATTTTTTTTTTCACTTCACTGCTTCAATTTATGCAAAGACTGTAATTTCTACAGGATCCCCTGTATTCCTACTAGATCCCCTAAAAACCTACACGATGATCCCGTAGGAATTACAATGGCCCATAAAACCTACAAGAAGTAATCCATGGGTGAATGGTAGGTTAGTTAGGTCCCCAAAATTCATTCTAGACATGATCTAACCCCTCACCTTCTCCATTACCATCATCCTTGCACTCACCATTCAAAACAAAAGGAGATTACTTTCTTCCAGTTATGAAAAAATGGAAAACAAAGGAGAGTAAGAGCATTACTTGAATGTCCCTTGCTCCACACACAATCCTACTCCCTCGGCCCTCACAGCCCCAACCAACAACATGATTAAGAAATTCTTAGGGAGAAGCAGCTATAAGACATCCTGTAGGAAATCCTGTAGCGGCCTATCCGAAAAAATATCAATCATCAGCTATAGGTCTTCACTAGGATGATCCAGGAGCTCCACAGTAGCAACAACATGAAACATCAGATCTTTAGTCATAGACACTTGCAAAAGCCAAGAAACCATCAATAGACAACAAAGGAGGAAGAAGAATGACCATGCAACAAATAAACAATGAAACACGTATGATATTTGACAATTGCAGCATGGCATCGAGACCACAGGTAAGTATCCCGCTCACTCATTCATATGCATCATTTGATGAAACTTTGTAAGGGTTACAAGGTAGTTGGTTTATACGTGAAAAGGTGGTCAGTTAACTTGGCCACCTTTGTTCAGTCATCACATACAAAATCGAGTGTCCTCTCACATGTGGCTGCAATCAACTAAAATATAGAGGAGGAGTAGGACAAAAAGTGGTTAACTATGGATCTACGAGGGTTTAATAGGAGAGAAGCCACAAACACTGTGAGGATACAAAAACACCCCGAAGTGCTTGGAATCTTTATAAGACACCAATGGATGAGGTTTTTCGAAAAATTCACAGGGTATGATAATGGGGTGCCTCAAGAATTTGCTCATTCCCTCACTCCAGACAGCATAATCCATGCCACTGTTATAGTTATATGGCTCACTATAGATATCACCCCAGAGCTCATGAGTATGGTCACCACACTTCCCCTAGGAATTCCATGGAGAAAATAAGACAAAGCAGACAGTCAGGTGGAAAAAATGAAATTCTTTTTACAAGGTGAAGAACCCACAAAGGATAAAAATAGAGTAAGGAGGGGCAGTCTTCCATACCCATGGAGGGAGGTAGGTTACTAACTCATCAAATATATCTCATGTGAGGGTAGATACAATTTTGTTTATGGCTACCATTTTAGGATGATTGAAGAATTAATATTTGGGGTAGAAACACCAGTTCACCAAAGACTCAACATACCCTATTTCTTGATGCAATCACTCATAGACTCCAGAAACAAACTAAAGGAAGGGAATTCCCAACAATTGCCTCACCATGGGTTGATCAGGATCCTAATTAAGGATGTCCTCCAAAACCTAAGGATCCCTATAACATTTTCAGTCTTCAGATACTTACCAGAAGAGGATGACATCAAAATCCTCACCTATGATGTTAGTCCTTTTGTGAGTGAGGAGGAGGCAAAATAAGAAGAAGATGATATAGAGCTAGATAGGGATGAGATGTATGAAGAAAAAATTAATACAAAGGAACATGATTAAGCAGAAGAAGAAGGGGGAGAATAGAAGGAGGATGATGCTAAAACAAAGGAGGAAATGAAGGAATAAACTGATGGAGATGAGAAAAAAGAACAAGAGGAAGAAGATAAGAGAGATAAAGAGGAAGAAGGCATTGAAATAGAATGGGAAGAACAAAAGGAGGAGTGACCTAGGGCATCTCCTGAGGCCCCTGAGAGGGAGGAAACAACTTCCCTCACTGCTATCAGCACCCCAGTCAAGAAAAAAGGAAAAGAAGGAGGAAAACCCCTCTGTATTTTAGAACAAGAAATAGCACAAGAATCAAACAAGGGAAGCCACAAATATAAACAAATCCCTATTGAGAATGAAATTTCCCCTACACTAAGAGACAAAATACCTTCCCCTAAGTCGCCATTCACCTATGTAATGAGGCCTAGTACAATATCAACTTCCTTAATGGGTAAGGCCATCCTACATGATCCACAACAAAAAATACAGGAAGCATAGAAATTGGAAAGAAAGGTAGGGGAGCAACATGAAACAAAATAGGAAGACCCTGAGACAAAGGGACCAAGTCCCCAACCTAACCTAGACTCCTACTACCAGTTTATTGAAGGAGGCAGGGTGATACCTCAAAAAGGGGTGGAAGAAATTGGGCACATGGAAGAGAAGCTCAAGGAAATGGGCAAAGAGCTAAGTGGCTTAAGGGATAGAGAAGTAATAATGAGAGATCAACTTAAGAGGGAAAATGCATGGTTGAGAGGACAGATGCAAGAAGGGAAAACCAACTAGTAGGTATGGCCAACTTCTCCTTGGAGGCCATCTAGTGTAGGATTCTAGCTAAATCCTATTCTCTTTACCTCAGAGAACAATGGCTACAATTTCAAATTAAAACACTAGCACAAAGGGGCATCATGCCATTTCAGGATTATAGGCAGTTTATTGATCTTTGTGACCAAAGTACACTAGAGGATAGGGCCAAAATGGTTGAGTTTTACTTACACAACATGGCCCTCACAGACATGAATGTTTGGGATCCTAATGCCAAGCTAGGAGATCTATAATTAATGGCTTTGGCATCATGGATGAACCATGAAGAGTCAAGGGCTATAGAGATGAAAAGAATATTGGCCAAAGAGCAAAATGAACCTCTTCTCATCAGAGATGAACAATCAAATCCCATGGCCCTAATCAACACCCATAATATAATTTCAAATGATCCTCAGCTAGCACCTAGATATCTTGCTACCCAAGAGCAAGAAATTTCACATTTTGAGGATATGTTTAGGCTGCTAAGAGCTGATAATATACATGCCTGCTTAAGGAGATGGAACACACTAACACACAACTTGAAGATCAGAGAATATCACTCCCCTCAAAGGTTGAGAGAGGCACTCAATAGGACACTTATGTATAAGAAATCAATGCAAAGGTTGAAGGTAAATTGGATAGGCCTAAAACTCAGTCCACCACTACTCCTAGGGATGCTAGAAGGGAGAAAAGAAGAAGAGGAAAAGAGGTAGTGGGAAGAAGTAGAAAGGAAAGCTGGCTTATATGAACAAGAAGAAGAGACCATAGCAGAGGCATGGGATGCTAGAGAGGCTACCAAAGCCATGAAGGACATGGACATTGACTAAGTTATTCGGAGGATGAGAAACACTTTCAATAGTGGGGTGATGATGAGCCTTATCATTGGGTAATTATATGGGACTTAATTCACCTCCTAGCTTAGTCAAACCAACTATTCTCACAAATTATTGCATACTTTTGATTATATTTTGTTTATGAGATGAGTTAGAGTTGGATATTTTTCTTTGTGCTCTAATGTGTATTTAATGCAGGATTAAAGGATAAAAGCAAGGAATTTTGGCAAAGACCTTGGTCAAAACTTGAATGGGACAAGGAAGAGGAATTATAGGAGGTAAATCCTCCTCATTTACTACCCCCCATTCGAATGTTCCTCCATCAGCTCGGAGTGAAAACAACCAAATCACGAGGACTAGAAGGCAACTAAGCAAGTGAAAGTCAAAGCAGCAATTTATCTTGAGTTTGGGATCCGAGCCTCCCTAATTTTAAGGAAGTCGTTGGAGATTTTAGATGTATAAGTAGAGAGGCCTAGGACCTTAGTAAGAATCAGATTTTTGGTTATCAAACTCTACTCTATTGTCGAGTTGCAAGACTTGTGACAGTTTTTGATGTAATCCATGGTTTTGATAATAAGAATGAGTTTTGTTTTGAGCCAGCACTGAGTTAACCCAGAGGGCTGAAGCTCTTGGGTTAGGGCCCAACCCCCCAACCCTAGAAGCCAAGGCTCCTCTTTATTGTACATGTATGCTAGCATAGATTCATGGTTCAATTTTTCATTTGCTTAAGTCGCTGCATTTCGGTTACAACAATGTAGAGTAGATTGGTTGTGTTTTAGTTTGCTTCCATTTGTGCCTTCTTTCAACTATCAAGTTATCCAGGAGAAAAATATCACCATAAGGTTGTTAGAAGGTGTCTCAGCCTCACCTCCTCCCTCTGGGACCATGACTTAAGGAAGAGACCCTTCAACAACCCCAAGAACACAAATTTCTAGTTATTGCATGAGCTTTGGAGTTTGTTGTCTTGATTCAGTACTTGGTTCATTTCATTGTCATCTCTTTCCATCACTTTCTTTTTGTAATAAGATATCACTCATATTCTCATTTCCTTTAGCACTTTCTTCATGCATAATATGGGCAACTGATTCATGCTTTTCTAGTTTATGAGAATGTATCTTGTTGCATAGTTCTTGGAAGACACATGTTTTAAGCATTGCAAGTACTTCAGGAGGAGGTCTAGACTTCATCACCAACATCCATCTTTCACCTCATACACATCAACCATATTTTGGTCCACCCTCACCCTCACTAGTTTTTTTATCCTTTTTCATTGAAATTCTTAAGTGGAAGGTAATAAATCACATCTTAATTAGATTATACCCGTGGATTTCCTTACCATCCAATCCACAACAAACTTGACCAATCACCATCAATCGCGTGTCGCATAGCTAACATATTCATTTCAACGTATGACTTTAGGCACTCCAAATCTCCACTATCGATCTGTCTGACTTGAACCAATGGCTATTGCGTCACCTGCTCGCCAACTAGCTTGGACAATCTCCACCCTTGATCTGTCTCGCTTGATCCAATGGTTATCACGTCACCTGCTCGCCAACTAGCTTAGCTGATCTCCACCGTTCATCAATCACGCATGATCCAACGACTATCGCACAATCTCGTATGAATTCTTGCATGAATGGTATCCGATCGAGAGCACACGATAAAAGTGGTTTTCTCATGCTACGTGTTACCCACTTAGGCTAATTGCCTGAAATTTAGGAATATCACTTAGAGCTCTCAGGGCATGCGAGATACTGCTTACCACCTACAAAGACCGGTCCATCATTCTGCATGTTTTCCACCCTTCTGTCGACATGTGACTTGATGTGATCCATCCATCTATTAACTTAATCACCTACGATAATATCTCCACCGCTCATATTCCGTTAATCTCGTTCATTGATCTGACTGATCCAACGGTTCCTATGCATTACTACTTCATTACTTCTTCCTTTCACTGATTTCTATCTTCTATTGCTCTTCCACTTGACTCCTACCCAAACTTTGCTCGGCATATCATTTAAACACTGCCACTCCCAAGCTTTGATTGGGTTATTCAATCATAATCCAACACTGTCTAATCATCACAATACTCCTCTGAGCACTGTCCTCTCTCTCGGAATTGTTTTGAATTACCTACACACTTATGTTATGCATAATTACTCTAATCCCAACACAGTTCATAATTCAATTAACCAATACACACCACACAAACTGAGAAATCACACTTCTATATTAATAAATAAATATTTACACAATGAGTTCATTCTTAGCCCGATCTTCTATATCAGTGGCCTTTCCTTTCACAAAAGGCCTCCTAGAACCCTTCCACACCATCCAAACACTCCATATACCTGCTAGTCATCCTCAGCCACCTTCCATCCACCTGTCACATCCATAAGAACAATTAAATTACATGCTTGATTTTACCAAACCAAAAAAGTGAAAACAGATTTAGTTTAGTTTCCTTTCTTACACATTAGTATGGTTTAATGCTCTTTACTTCTCTAAATTAGATAGCAGCATTAGGTTAGTTTTTATTTAGAAATTCTACTTAGCATAGTTGTTTAAAGGGTTAATTAGGATATGGTGTGATTTATCAAAGAATCAAGCTTCTTGTGACTCTATAGAAGTCTAGCTTGGAACCCCTGGGGTCTCTTGCCAGATGAACAGTGACAATAGGCATGAACTTCACTTTTACTTGTGCATATATCACTGTCACCTCCAAGTTTGTATGAACCTCAGGTTGATAAGTAAAGCTGGTAGCCCAGAAGTTGTAGTATCCTTGCTGCAATACTGGTGCTCATCGCCATTTTCAAATGATGTTTAACTCACGAGGAAGTTGAAAATGCATTAAATGACTGGAGTTCTAGAGCTTGTGGCAGTGAAGTGTCAGGGATTTTCCACTTCTCAAAAGATCCGGTGCGCGAGGTATTTATGGCCTTCTATGTTCAAAGACTATATAACTATGGTCTGAAAATGCCATAATTTTCAAATCTATGACCGAAAAAAGCGTGCACACTCAACTCCTATTCACCCAATCATTCCTGTCAGTCATTTCTCTAAATGGGGAATCAATTTCCTTACAGGTAACCCTCACTTAGTTGGGGGGCATGGGTACATTATCCTAGCGGTAGATTATTTTATGAAATGGGTTGAGGTGACGACTACATATAAGGCCGATGGTGAAGCAACATCCATTTTCATAGCCAATCATGTGATTTCTCGATTCAGAGTTCCACAAGCAATTGTCACAGACCATGGTAGCCATTTTCAAATCTTTGTGATGACTGATCATACCATGAAGCTAGGCCTACGTCATGACAGTGCTACTCCATATTATTCGTAGGAAAATGTCCAGGTAGAAGTTGTTAGAAAAGTTTTAATCAACATGATTAAACATATTATTGGAACTCATAAATGACATTAGCATCTGATGCTTTATCCAACCTTGTGGGCATATTGTACCACAACAAAAACTTTGACTGGTTTTAGTCCTTTCCATCTTGTTTACAACATGGAAGTATTTTTACCTATTAAATGTGAAATATCATCTTTGAAACTGGAAATTGAATTATTATCAACCACCTTTGCTGAGGAAGAAAATTTCTTGTACTTAGCACATCTTGATGAGACTCATCGTGATGTTGCATTAGCTAGCAAGGCCCAAAATAAATGATTTGAAGCACAATACGATCAAAATGTAAAACCCCGTTCATATGAAGAAGGTGATTTAGTATTGGTCTATGATCAAGAGCAAGATAATTTAGGTGCTGGTAAATTCGAGCCTATGCGGTAAGGCCCTTAAGTTGTAAAATGTGAATTCACAAAAGGGGCCTATGAACTAGTTGATTATGACAAAATTCCTTTTGGAAAGCCCAGAAATGGTGAAGAATTTGTAAAATGTGTGGCAATTTTTAGCATCTTTTTATGCTTTTCTAGTGCATCTCCTGTTGATCTTGTGTTACACTTGATTTACACATGTCGATGCTCCATCAAACATACATTGGCTTCATTGATGGCGCTAGTCGTAGTACTCAAAATTTATCTTCCATAGCCTCAGTCATTTATTTGCCCAGAGATGAGTTAGTTTATATACATGGGATATACATTGGTCGAACAAAAGATAATATTTCACAACATAACGCAACAATTGAGCTGTTATCTAATGCCATTTAATTTTCCATTCTTCAATTGATCATTAGGTTAGATTCACAACTCATAGTATTACATTTGAATGGTGTCTATTCAGTTAGAAGTTTTTCCATGTTAAGAATGTTTTTGTGGGTTTGTCTCTTTGAAAGAGAGATTGATTATATTGAGTATCAAAATATTTTGAGAAACCTAAACTGATTAATTGATGCATTATCTAATTATGTGTTAAATTGGCATTTGTAAAACATCTGTAAAATAATCAATGCAATATTCATCCATATATTGTGCAAGATAAACTGAAAATAAAAGTAGTATCTTTCATTAGATAAATGTTTGTAAAAAGTGTGGCTTTTACAAAAATTTCATCCAAATATATGAGGCCTCATGGCCTTTATTTTCTAAACATGTCAGTACATCATTGGATAAAAAATCTAGCCCTCAAACTAATGACTACTCATGATGATGATCATGGTATCATACAATAGTGCGTGCTACTTGCTATAGCAAGAGACTAATAGGTCCAAGCACCCCCAAAGTGTGCCTCTGATAGTGAAGAGGCAAGTCATTTATCCCGACATATGGGATTTCCAAGGTCGACCTCTCAAGGTTGTGCTCTAACTCAGTGAATGCCTCTCATATCTCTGTAATCCTACTAGTCTCACTTAGGCCACATCTTCATGATCAATTGAGACAATTAAATTTGGATGCCAAAAAATAAAAATTAATTAAAATATTTCAAAAACAACCAAAGTGTGAAGTTCTACCTAGATTTCCCAACTCCATCCCAGCTGACAGTGGCATATTTGGATCATCTTTGTAATCCGTGTATGCATATGGAAAATATTCAATCATGATGATTTGATTTTCCATCCACTCGAAGAAGTCAAGAGTATACCAGATTGTTGGTCCTTTTCCACCTCCGTGGCTGATCCGAATTGGATCCTCTAACACTCTTAAAAGTTTCCTGAACTCTGTAAAACTCATACCAAAGTTTCAAAGTGCTATGGATGTCAAGCTTATCAGAAATAACCTTTGGACAATGGAAATTTGTGGTCAGCACGGAGCAACGAGGACCCTCAGTCAAAGAACATAGACTATTGGCCCATGGTAACCACATGCTAACACAAACTAGCAAAACGAGAAGCCAGATCCAAAAACGGAGGCAGTTTCTGATACGTGATTAGTGCTAATTACGTATCACAGGGTATCCCCCTCAGTGAAGGAAAGCCCCGAGTGCTTGGTCACAAGGAAAAGCATAGAACCGCATGGAAATCGCCGATTCCATTAGAAGGTAGGCCCCACGCCAAAACTGGCAGGATATTGGAAGGCCCTCAAGCGGTAAGCAGGTTTGGTCAAGTCCCGCCTGATTCCATACAATGTGTGACACGCATCCAGTGGATGAGAGAGAAAACTACTTTCATCGTGTAGGTAAAGAGCATGCTACTTACTCGCGCAATATGGATGGAGACCATAGGATCTGGAGGCCCCAGATCAATGGCGGAGAAGCAATCCGATGGGTAATCAGATTCAACAGGGAAATAAATTGTGGCAGATAAGATTTGAGATCCGGCATGACCGATGAGTTGGCAAAGGGAACGGTTTTGCGGGCGATCTTGTAGAAATGGAAATAATGACTGTTCAAAGAGAATTGGCACTCATTTCTCGAGGGAAATAGGTGGCCACCTCTCTGTGAAGCATTACAGTGATGATGACGTAGAGCAAGGGAATTCCAGCGGATAGAGGTAGGAGATCCAAAGAGTCAATAAGTAGAAACGAATAGTCAGGGATTAGATTGGCTTTAAGCCACGAAAAGATAGAGAAAGCAGAGAGAAGAAAAGAAAGAAGCAGGAAAAGAGAGCAAAGAGAGAGAGAAGCAAAAATTTTAGAGAATAGAGAAGCCAAGTTGACCTGCAGAGAAAAGGTAGCATCAAGCAAACAAAGACAGAGAGAATTCGAGAGTCGGTGAACTCCAGAAAAGGCTTGAGAGGTTCAAGAAACTCCTCTGTGTATGCCTGTTAGGTATTTAGTACCAAATTGGACTCATACCAATGAGACCAGTTGAGGTCGAGATTCAGTAAGGGGAGTCTGTGTACTCTAGAGACTTGGGAAATCCAGGTACAGTCCTACTGATCATTATTTGTGGAGTGACACTCAATTTGAGCTCACTGTTGTAAAACTCTTCTTTTTATGACACAATAGAAAGGCCACCACTGAAGGTTGGACCAGGAGTTGTAGCCCAGGAGGATTGGGTCAACCCCTTATTAAATCTGTTGTGTTTATGTGTCTGCTTACTGTGTTCTCTTACTGTTTCAGTGTCTGTGTATTTCACAATATTATCGATCTGTTGCATAAGATAACATAGGCACACCCCAACAATTGAGTCTATAATACCTTCGTTAATTAACTGAGGTCATTCATGAGTGATTTCAGATCAATTGGTATCAAAGCTCCTAGGTTGTTAAGGTTAGACAAGCTTGTGCTGGATTTTGTTATTGAATGCTAACTAGATCAAAGCTTAAATTAGGAGAAGGAGAGTTGGTTGAAACTAACCCAGGAATTGGAAGAGTCTATCCTCAGAAGAAAATGTCAGAAGAAAGTCCCTTGGGACCAGACCCTCAATTCATAGATATTTTCTTGGCCATGAGGTCCATGGTAGAGGAAATGTATAGGGACTTTAGGAAACATAAACATGAAGATTCATTAGGCTCCAAACAAGATAAAGGAGAAGAAGAGTCTCTCCTCCATGAACACTCAAAAGGAAAAGGGAAAGAAGAAAACTTTCTCACACCTCCTATTAGCCCTGAACATAAAATAAGACATCTTTGATTAAATTAGGTGTTAAATTTGATTTACCAATATATGATGGAGAGTTGAATGCAAAGAAGCTGGATAATTGGATCAGACAGATTTATGTTTATTGCATAGTGCAGAGTATTGACTCAAACAAGAGTAAGATTCAGCTAGCTAGCCTACGCCTCGGAGGCACTGCCTTGGTATGGTGGGAAGGCAGGACACAAGCTGACATGAAGAAACATGGTAAGATTCTTTTTGTTTGGAGTGAATTTGTTTCTGCAATCAAAAAGCAGTTCTATCCACTAGCTTACATGTAGCAAGCCATGATAAGCTGGCAAACTCTTCACCAAATGAAAGGGAAAAGTGTACAAGGTTACACCTAAGAATTTAGGAAAAGAGCTTTGATTCTAGGGATTTCATTAGACTCACCTAAGACTCTGTTGAAGTACATAGGTGGTCTACACAGCTACATGAGGCACACTATCCTCATGTTTAATCCCACTAGTATAGATGAGATATCTGTTCAAGCTACGCATCTAGAAGCTAGAGGAAAGAATGGGAACCTAGAAGTTGGGGAATCATCCAAGCCCATTGCAAGCAAGAATAAGGAGAAAAGAAAACAGAAATGGAAAGAGAGGAAGGCAAACACTGCACAGAAAAGAAAGTCTTCACGCACTCACTGTAAGAAGGATGGGCATGATGATGAGCATTGTTGGATTCTGCATCTGGAGCTAAGACCTAAGAAGTTCGAGGGCAAGAAGAAGAAGACTGCTGCAACTATTCAAAAATATTTGGGGTCAGACTCAGGAGATGAAACAACCATTTCAACCATAGGTATAAAAGGTAAAAATTCTAAAGCATCTATTAGTAATTCTGCACAATCTATAATGATGAAGAAAATGAGAGAAAAATACATGAGCTTTTTCATATTCGAGTTATTTCCAAACATCAAAATATTGATACTTTGTTTGATAATGGCTCACAAGTAAATTTAATTTCTGAACCAATTGTAAAGAAGTTTGGATTACTGACTACAGCTCACAAGAAACCATACCCATTACGTTGGTTAAGTGATAGAGCACAACTGCAAGTGACTAGACAATGTAAACTTCAGTTTTCTTTTGGATCGACATTTGTAGATGAGGTTGAGTTAGATATAGTTCTTTGGATATATGTGGAATTGTTTTAGGAAGTCCTTACTTGTATGATAGAAAAGCTATTTTCTATAGAGCTAAGAAAAAGTATCTACTCGTTAAAGATAGAATCAAATACTTTGTAAGGGCTCATAAGCTCAAGAATAATTATACTCTCATAAACTCAGGGTAGATGAAACGAATTGTAAATTCATGCAAACAATTTTTACTAATGGTTGTAAAGGAAAAGAAACATGATAAAACCAATGTATTTGAGGGTTTTGATGCTAAACAACAAGCTGATTTAGAAAAAGTTGTTTCAACATATGATATTTTGTTTCAAGAACCTAAAGGTTTGCCACCCAAAAAGGAAATAGTGCATGATATTAATTTGTAGCAAGATGCTCCATTGCCTAACATCAGAATGTATAGGTTGTCCGCTTTAGAGAATTCAGAAATCAAGAAGCAGGTGTAGGAGTTGCTCGAGAAGGGGTTCATCAGACCCAACACATCACCATGTGGGTCTCCAATTGTCTTGGTGAGAAATAAAGATGGCTCAAGGAGGATGTGCATTGATTACTGAGCACTGAATAAGATAACAATAAAAAATCGTTATCCCCTTCCTCGCATAGATTATATATTAGATCAGTTAAAGGAAGTTGTTTATTTTTCCAAGTTAGACTTGCATAGTGGATATCATCATGTCAGAGTTGTAGAGTAAGATGCATGGATGACTGCTTTCAAAACGAAGCAGGGATTGTATGAGTGGTTGGTTATGCCTTTTGGCTTAACTAATGCTCCTGCTACTTTCATGAGAATAATGAATGATGTACTCATACCTTTTCTTGATGATTTTGTTATTGTATATCTGGATGACATTCTTATATTTAGAAAAAAATGGAAGAACATTTAAAGCATATTAAGCAGACACTAGATGTTTTGAAAAAAGAAATTTTTTATGTTAAACTCCCAAAATGTGAATTTAGCAAAACATCTTTGAATTATTTGGGACATATAGTAGGGGGTGGTGAATTGAAGATAGATCCCTCTAAGGTGGCAGTCATTGTAAACTGGCCTAAACCCAAATATGCTACAGAAGTTAGAAGCTTCTTAGGAGCAACACAATATTGGAGAAAGTTCATTTTTAACTTTTCCTTAATTTCAGCTCCCTTACATTCTTTAACAAGATTGAACAAGGTGTTTCAGTGGGGAGGCAAATAATAGAAAGCCTTTGACACCTTGAAAGAAAATATTAGTACAACACTAGTACTAGCAGTGCCTGATCTTCAAAGACCATTTGAGATCCAAACAGATGCCAATGACTATGCCTTGGGAGCAGTGTTGATAAAGCACAGTAAACCCATATGTTATAATTCTGAGACATTTAATTCTGCAGTATTTAACTATCCCACATATGATAAAGAATTGTATGCATTAGTACAGAGTGTGAAAAAGTGGAATCATTACTTAATGGGCAAAGAGACAGTTATACATACTGATCATCAACCACATCAATATCTACACTCCCAAAATAAGTTGCAGCAATCAAGACATTATAGATGGATGGGTTCTCTACAACAGTTTCATTTAGTCATCAGATATAAAAAGGAAATACACAATCAAGTTGCAGATATGTTATCTAGACCTATTATAAATGCATCCACTATACTTAAGCATAATTCAGTACTGCATGAGAGCTACATTGAACGAGATGCTCAAGATATCGATTTTAGAGATGTATATGCAACTTTAAGTCAAGGCAAACGAGTAGAAGAATTGGATTATCATATTAAGGACCAACTCTTGCATCATTGTGGGAAGCTATGCTTTCCAAAAACTGAAAGAGTAAAGATAATTTGGGAAGCACACACTTCTCTAATATCAGGTCACTTTGGTATAACTAAAACGGTTGCACAACTGCAAATATTTTTTTATTGGCCAAAAATTGAATTAGACAGTTTCTAGATATGTAAGAGGTTGTACTATGTGTGCTAAAAGCAAGCCCAACAATAAAAGCTAGGCTTGTACACTCCACTGCCAGTTCCTTCTCATCCTTGGGAAAGTGTTTCCATGGACTTTGTTGGAGGACTGCCTAAATCTAGGAAAGGTCATGACTATTTATATGTTGTTGTGGATAGGTTCAACGAAATGTGTATTTTGATACCTTGTAATAAACATATTACAGCTGAACAAACTGCAAAGTTGTTCTTTCAGCATGTATGGGTTCATTTTGGATTTCCCACTTCCATTGTATCTTATCGAGACACCCAATTTGTTGGGAAGTTTTGGTCAAGTCTGTGGGAAATGATGGATACCAAACTGATCAAAAGCACAACCTTTCATGCACAGACAGATGGCCGGATAGAAGTAGTCAACAGGACAATGATCTAGTTGCTCAGAGGCTATTGTAGCAAGCATCCCAAACTCTGGGATGAACATTTGTGTTATGTGCAACATGCTTACAACCAAGAAAAACATTCTTCTACATAGAGATCTCCTTTCGAGACCTGTTTTGGTTTGACACCAAGGTCTCCCTTGGATTTTGTCTTTGGTAAAGACATATCAGTTGATGGACACAGTGATGTGGACAAGGCAACCAAGTTCATTGAACAAATCCAAGAGATTCACCAAGTAGTACAGGAACAACTAGAAAAGAGCCAAGCCAAATACAAGGCAAGGCATGACAAGCATAAGATGGAGCATAGTTTCCAAGTTGGTGATCAAGTCTGGTTTTATATCAGCAAAGACATAATGCAAGGTGAAGGTAAAAAGCTAAAGCCAATAAGGTATGGACCTTTCAAGATACTTGAGAAAATTGGTGAGAATGCTTTTCACCTTGATTTACCAGCGTACATGCACATCTACTCAATCGTTAATGCAGATAGCTTGAGATTATTTGAACCTTCATTAATTGAAGATACCGAAGAGTAGAGTCAATTGCCTTCTATTGATGATCTATTCCCTGAATATCTCAATGAATTTTAGGAAGACACAATTCTAGACAGGAAGGTGAGGACGACATGCAGGGGAGATGTTGAGTACCTTAGGATTGGACTCAAGGGTTCAAAGCCAAGCAGTGCAAAATCAATAGGGATTGGAAAAGTGAGACAACTATACCCTCACATAGTCGATGCTTGAAAACCAACTTTTGGTGGTCCAAAAGCTTTTTCAGTGGGAAGGTCGTGATCCAAATTAGATCCTCAAACACTCTTAAAAGTTTCCTGAACTCTGTAAAACTCATACCAAAGTTTCAATGTGATATAGATGTCGAGCTTATCAGAAATAACCTCTAGAGAATGGAAATTTGTGGTAAACATGGAGCAACGAGGACCCTGGGTCAAAGCGCATAGACAATTTGCCCATGGTAACCACGTGCTGGCACAAACTGGAAAAACAGGAAGTCAGATCTAGAAACGGAGGCAGTTTCTAATACGCGATCAGCGCTAAAGTGCTAATCGCGTATCGCAGGGTGTCCCCCTTAGTGAAGGAAAGCCTGTGCGCTTGGTCATGGGGAAAAGGATAGAGCCACACAGAAATTGTCTATTCCGTCAGAAAGCGGGCCCCGTCCCAAAACTGGCAAGATATCAGAAGGCCCTCAAATAGTAAGCGGGTTTGGCCGAGTCCCGCGTAATTCTATACAATGTGTGACATGCATCTAGTGGATGAGAGAGAAAACCACTCTGATCGTGCAGGTAAAGGGCGTGCTACTTACCCGCGCGATATGGATGAAGAACGTAGGATCTAGAGGCACCAGATCAATGGCGGAGAAGCAATCTGATGGGTGACCAGATTCGACAGGGAAATAGATTGAGGCAGATAATATTTGAGATCCGGCATGACCGATGAGTTGGCAGAGGGAACGGTTTCGCGGGTGATCTTGGAGAAATAGAAATAACGACCTTTCAAAGAGAATTGACACTTAGTTCATGAGGGAAACAGGTGGCCACCTCTCTGTGAAGCGTTATAGTGATGATGATGCAGAGTAGGGGAATTCGAGCAGATAGAGGTAGGAGATACAGAGAGCCAGGAAGCAGAAATAAATAGTCAGGGAGAAGATTAGCTTTAAGCCACGAACAGACAGAGAAAGTAGAGAGGAGAAAAAATAGATGCAGGAAAAGAGAGCAAAGAGAGAGAGAAGAAAAAATTGCAGATAGCAGAGAAGCCGAGCTGACCTACAGAGCAAAGGCAGTATCAAGCAGATGGAGACAGAGAGAGTCTGAGAGTCTATGAACTCTAGAAAAGCCTTGAGAGGTTTAAGCAACTCCTCTGTGTATGCCTGTCAGGTATTGAGTACCAAATTGGACTCATACCACTAAGACCAATTGAGGTCGAGATTCAGTAAGTGGATTCTATGTACTCTAGAGACTTGGAGAATCCAAGTACAGTCCTACTAATCATTATCTATGGAGTGAGACTCAATTTGAGCTCACTGTTGTAAAACTCTACCTTTTAAGACACAATAGAAAGGCCACCATTGAAGGCTGGACCAAGAGATGTAGCCAAGGAGGATTGGGCAAACTCCTTATTAAATCTGTTGTGTTTATGTGTTTGCTTACTATTTTCTCTTACTATTTTAGTGTCTATGTATTTTGCAATCTTATCGATCTGTTGCATAAGATAACATAGGCACACCCTAGTACTTGAGTCTGTAATACCTTCATTAATTAACTCAGATCATTCACGAGTGATTTCAAATCAGTAGCATGCCATAAATGTGACCCATTTTAGCATGTGAGGATCCAGAGGTCCTCGTATCTCTATAACTACCTGTGGAGAGAGAAGAGGGATATACTCTAAAGAAAAAGGAGATGACGAAGGCACCATACCCAAATTTTTTGAGTTTTCTTGTTCTGACTCTAGTTAGTTTCCCTTTCAGATTGGCAACTATAACCTCACTCTAGTTGAATATACTAGGTTTCAAAAACTCTACAGTGGTTTGCATCTGAGCCTTTGTGAGAAAATGTAGAGCTTCATTACCGCATAGTCGTGCAATAGTGAATCTGATAACTTTCAAAGGAAGCCCTGCTGTGGTTTTAATGTCAATTCTCCCATATTTGAGAGAAGCTTTGTTAGTACAATGTTGTATTAGATAGGTGACATTGGTTTCACCAACTTGCATATGCCCATACAGAGATATTTCCACCCCATGACGTGGAATTCCAATCTATAATTGAATGTTATCAAATCAATGTTAAGCCCATGGTATCCATCTACAAAGCATTATTCTTGGACATTCCACTTTCCCACCATCCACTCTAGCAAGTCTAATTGGGATTTCAGGCCTGTAATAGTGAAAAACTTGTACATGCCGGAATTTGTCAATTTTTGTATGGTCTCTGGATGGTTTAGAGAAGCTATGTCTTACTCTTCATGTTCAAGTTCTCTCCATTCCATTTTTACGATTTAAAACCCTAAAAATGAACATAGATGATCATTAGAAACAATCATGGTAAAAATTTGCAAGAAATTTGGGCATTTTTATTTTTTTATTTTTTAGGTTGTCGACATTGTGCACAAATGACTATGTAGAACAATGTATATGTGCATGGTTATCTCGTTGGAAACCGCACAAATCACGTTTTTAAGTGTAAACAATTGGGTCAATGTGTGCAAGCCCAATAAGGGTGAACTCTACACATCGAGGGCGATTTTCAATTTGGAAACCCTACCCAAAAAAACCAAATAAATAGTAAAATGTAAAATGAGAACCATGAAAATGAAGATCTTGAAGAGATGATTTACATAGAAAATATGGCTTGCGATTTCATCCAATGGTTTGCCAGGAATCTACCTCTAAAGTTTTTGGTGAAAATGACCTCTATCACTCTCAAAAGGTAAAAAAACACAAATGGTAAACAAGTTTTACTTTTTTGGGTTCTTATAAGCTTTTAGGCCTATTAAAATATTATTTTCTGCCTATTAACCTTTAAAATCCAAATTTATGATGTTTCTCACAATATTTTTGAGCAAAGGTAATTATTTTGAGTTTAAGTGTGTAGATCACAAGTTATTTACGGAAAACAAATCATTTTGGCATTGAGTATTTTTTTGTTGCCTATTAACCTTTTTCGATCATCGAGTACTTGATTGTTCCAACTCATAAAAGCAAATGAACAATGACCTATTCAGTATAAGTTTATTCCTTTTACAGAATGAACTAGACTATTTATGAAAAAGGTATACATTGACTAATCATGATCAATAGAATTCTCTCCTACATTATTTTACCCTTTGTTGGGCTTAAGGGACACAATTTATGGAAAAGGACACTCTAGAGATTACTTATGTTTTTCTCTTGACTCCCTAAAACTGAAAAACATCGAGATTTACTTTGTCTGGGCTTGTTAAAATTTACATTGATATAACTAAACAAGTTTCCTTTTTGTGTCTTTTCAAACTCGATAAACATGAAAATGACATTGAGTTACCATTTCACTGGACTCATAAAACTTAAATAGTGCAGGACTCATTAATAATGATGAGACCAAACCACTCCTTCCTAGGGTTCGTTAAAATACTTCGAATGACTCATCTGAAGGATGACCTTACAGGACAAGCATATATTATCCTCGTTAGGGTTGTAAAGAATAAAAGAGGTACTTGCCAGTAATGTTGGGGTGAAAATGAGAAAGAACCTTTGTTTTGTATTGTGAAATGTAGTATGTCACCCTTGAACATGACTCTATCACTTTTTATGTCCAGGTTGGAAAATCAATTTTCTGCTCATTTGACCATACCTATTTGAAATTATTTAGTTGGTTTGGGTATTATTTTTGAGTTAAATGCTGCCAATTTATCATGGCGTGTCCCTGATATGTTGAAGAGAAGCCCAACCTCAGTCAAATCACTTTTCCAGTCATAGCCTTCAGTTGCATCGACCATCCCTAAGTTAGTCCTAGATTACTCAAAACTGTTGGTCTTCAAACATTTACATGAATTTCGTGTTGTAGTCCCTCCTGTGACGGGTTGCTTCCCATCAAATGTATCTCACTATCTAGGAAGTTGATCTAGAAACCTTCAATACCTTGGAGCCGACATGCCTTAATGGTAGGTTTCTTGCCTTCGACGACAGGTTCTCATCATTGACATTAGACTGAATGATTATATGAGTGTTCAACATCAACACATCTATTCACACTTCATATAATGTATTCGAAGTACCTTGAGAGCCATTGTTATTATTGGTGATTTCTCTTGCACTTGTTAACTATTCACATCATTTCCCAGTAATCAAGTGGTTTATACCATGTTCGACTACGAGACATTCACTCGCATGGCTAGATTCATACTAACGATTGAGAGATGGAGATCCAAACCCCTATTCTACTTTCATCCATCTAGGCTACGTGGAGTTATTAAATATTCATGATTTTAAAAATAGATCCATTGATGGTTGCGTCCATACTATGTTGTCTATTGACATGGGCCTTCAGATGTATTTCTATATTGGGTCTTTGAGACATTTATAGTGTGAGTATGGAATTCCTTAAGGTGGAATTCTTGGATCCAATGGTTCAAAACCCTATTTTTGGCTTTCTGTGCATTTCCCTAATCAATTTCAGTGGATACACAGAAGAGTCCATTAGGGACAACACATAAGTATGCATTGTCTTACAATGTGACCTGAAAACATGAATTAATGCATGTAAAACTAAAAAGTAAAGTCTAGAAGCATTTTTGTTGGTATCTATCCCAACTAGCAAGCTTCGAATGGTTTCCTATTTAGTCTTGATGCATCCCATCATGGAGAAACTCCCTCTCTTTGTGGGATCCCTATCCCACCATTAGTGGATCTCATCCCTTGTAAAATGGATCCCAAACTTCCCACTCTTTGCCTATAAATCTAACACAGGCTTGAGGATTGAGGAGGACTGTTAGAAGTAGGCTCATGCCGCAGGAATAAGTTTGGAAGGCTATTAATTCAAGGAGAGGGTTGGATATTATGGGAAGGGGTCTACAACATCAAGGCTTAATGGTTGTAAGACTATTCTCCATTTTATTAATCTAAAGGCAATTTTTCTTTCTCAATTATATCTTTGTTGATACAATTTGTAGGATTCATTGATCACCTACATAGATTGTGATTGCATATTGATTATTCTATGATACATGGTTGAGTTAATTAGTCCATTTATCTCTTATGTTATATACTGGATGCTTCGATCTCATGTTTGTTTTTGTCTATGCAGATCTCCTTTAGGAAATCATGGAGAAGTTGTGTGAAACAATGGGAGGATCTCTAAAGCATCGAGGAGGAGAAGATGGTCGAAATATTTGAAGGAGACTTCATCAATCATTTTGATTAAACAATAAGTGGCCTCTATCATAGTATTTATTTTAATCAATCATAGTCTAAATAAAGGTAGTAGTTTATAGTTATTTTTTACTATATTTCTCTGGAGTCTAGGGAGATCAATCTTGTCTGCAAGAGGGATATGTCCACATAACATTATTGGTAATTGATTGTTAATGGTTAGTGTTCTGTAAGTTAAGTTGGAGTCGGGATCTACACCAAGTGCTAGGTTAACGTAATGTGAAGATAATGGTTAAGTTTGTCACTGTGTATCAATGTGATTATAATAGGTAGTAGTTATGGAATATATGAATGTTGTTGTATAGGGATTTTCTATCATGTTTTGATGGTAGTGTAAGATTGTCAGAGACCCTGGTAGCTTAATGCATGTAACTCAAGGTATTTTTCACCCCCTTGGCTAAGATATATATATATACACACACACACACACACACACACACACACACACACACACACACTAGGGTTGGAGGAATTGTTATATTCTTTTGTGAATGGACTATGAACCCTTGTTGGAATGGGTTTTGCATTCCTTTCTTTTATCACATAACTATGCATGTGGTTGGTTGAACCTCATAATTCTATAGATTTTATATATATTATGCATAAATTTACATGTTTTCTGTCGCGAGATTACACTATCATTAAAGGCTTATAGTTATGTTAATTATTTCTAATGTTCATCTTGATGTTATGCTTCATTGTGGTAGCTTATAATGATGATTTTTTTTTGTATGGTCCTGTAGCATTATGGTTATTGTTCTTGGTTGAGTAGGCACAAGTGTGATTTCTCTTTACTGTTGGTAGTGCAGGTCAGGGTGACTTGTAAATGATGGTGGTGTAACACTCATACACCTATCAATAGGTTAAAATTTCATTATATTTTGTCACATTACACATGGTCATGGTAGGTTTGTGTAGTAGATAGGTGGACTAAGGTCTGGCGTTATACACAAAGTGTAGTAGCAGCAGGGTATGGTAGTATGTGTCAGTTGGGAACCATGCATCGTAACCATAAGACAATCTTATTGATATGCATAAACTTGGTTCTGAAACACACCCATTAGCGTCTCAAGTGATACTTCACTCACTTTGTGGGTGTCTCCAAAAGGGACGATGCTAAGTAGGTCTTTGTTTTCCACCATGTTGCAAATCCTAAGACGGTCAGTATCCTATGTGCCAAAAAATGGTTCTGTTGTTGGGATAGGGATGGCTGCATGATGGGATTGTCTTTTGAGTATGTGAAAACCCTCAAATCCTAAAAGGAAGAAGATCACTCACTGGCTTACATGAAAATAGCACAAGTTTGTTATGAAAGAGATTAGAACCAAAGATCAAGGAATGGAAAAATGGTTGCAGAAGTATATGTACACCAATTTTCATGAGACCCTCTTTGTACAATTTCCTAATATTTGACAGAGTGGGTCCAAAGGTTGAAATATACTAATTACACACATATACACAATAGGCCAAGGAGTTGGACTTCATAAGAGGTACGTCAGTTGAAAGTGATAAGTAATAAGATTTCACATGTTGTTGATTTATGGTTTTAGAGTGTGTTAGTAGTTGTGGAGTTCGCAGTAGAAGCAACAATGTCTTATAATACAACAAATAAAAATTTCCTCGAGGGGCTTAGAGGTAGATTTATAATATCATTGTTATTTTTTATTAAACTGTTGTTGTACGACCATGGTATTTTTCCATTGGAACCAAACACCATGAGAAACTTAGCAGCCTGCACAGATGGGCAAGTGGGCGAGACCCTAAGGATGGTTTGAGTAATGAAGGGAAGAAAGGAGGAAATATGGCAGTAAAAGGTCCTAAACTATGCCTAATAGAAGATGGGAAGAGGATGGAGCAAGAGAGATATGGGGATGGCACATTGAGGTGTGGTAGAATATATCTATGGGGTGACACGGAAGGAGGTTGGTAAGCATCGATAGCTGTCGAAAGGAGCCCAAAGGAGGGACACCTAGGAGAGGACATTTCAGGATGAAGAGTAGTGCCAGTGATTGGAGTTATGAAGGGATGTATTTTGGTATGCCACTCATAGAGGCAGGATAAAGAGAAAAACTGAGCCTGCACCCTACAAATGATTCAAAATTGGAACAACAAGACCAGCTTATTCCTACAGAAAATTAATTAAATAATTATTTATTAAATTATTCTCATGGAGTTTTTTAACTTTAATAAGAAGTAAGTAATAAAAATGGTTTACTAAAACATTTCCCATCATGAAAGTGATTTTCCTATGGTAAAATTAATCCTACATGGTCTATTTCGATCTACCTAGTTAGAAATGGCTAGATGATCATTTTTTGGCGATAACATATTTCCCCCAACGTATGAGTGTTTGGAGAAAATCATATGACCAAAATACGTCGTAGTTTATACTTCCATGAGACACCAAATGGTATTAGAAGAGAGAGCAAGAGACAGAATTGAAGCAATGCAAGGAAGGAAAGAAATGGAGGGGGTGAGACCTACTAAACTAATAGAAGTCTCCTTTTATGTTGGAGTACATGATCTCAAATGAGGCGAGCGAGGCATACACATATCCGTCGAGATAACTGAGTACAAAGAAAAATGGTGAGACCAACGATGTGGGACTGAGCTATAAAGTACACGACACATGATATGCTGGCATCAATGGACCATAAAATAATACAATGAATCCCACATACATATTGTGCCTAGTTAAGTAGAGATAATGACTGTATACAATAACATCTGAGTATATGAGATATAATTCCCCTCAGGTTGACATGGTGAGAGGTGGGGGGGGTGGTGGGGATAAAAAACGAAAGAACCCTACTAAACATGAAAGGGATCTGAAGATATGAATGGATCATTTGAAGGAGACATGCATGATGTGGCCATTGCAAGTGGCTGAAACAGAACCCATTAGATCTGTGGAACATTTCCTGAGGCTAGATCAACATCTACAGACATCCGAGCATGTGGGGAGCTACCCAAAGGGTCAAAACTCATGAGGTCTGGAACAATTCTCACACACCGAAGAATCACTGGGACAACTGTTTAGATCATTGAACCATCAAGTGTATGATTCTCAATCGTGCAATAATGAGTTGCCATCGAGCAAATGAGAAATAACCAAGTCAAAGGGAAATGATGATTCCATTTTCTTAATTTGAGGCACCGAACAAATATGAAGGCTAGAAACAAGGTACAACAACCTCTAGACCACACTTGTGGAATAAATGTGTTGAAGTCTACAGAATAGGGCTCACCAAAGTTAAGGAAATGATGAATCCTTAACAAAGGAATGAGGTATCATTGTAGAGTGACTGATGGAAAAACACGAGGGACGATAATGGAAGGAAACATGATGAGTGGAAGATTGGCAACTTCCCTTGTATGAGTCTAATATGCATGGTTGACGTGGAAGTGACTCACTCAGTTCTAGAGGCGATGGTCAACTACTTAGATGGGGTGTTACACAAAAATGTCGTCACCTTGATTATTTGCAGTCGGTGTAGGTCTATCACCACCTATACCAGCTTCCTAAGCAAGTCTCAAACCTCAGCTCTTCAAAACAAGCTTTAGAAATGAGAAAAAGACATCAAAAAAGCAATGTAACTCTGGTTCCACACTTTCTCTCTCTTTTTCCTGCGGGCCCGCACCTTCTGTTCAGAATATCTGCGTACTTATATGCTCTGTATGTAAAGGGGAGGGTGCGTACCCTTGTAAAAGTCAAAAGGCGCAATCTTTATCTTAAAAAACTCATATTGGGTTAATTCTAGAGTTTTCTAGAAGCATTTGTTACGTGGATTGTTCGCTCCAAGTGGTTCATGCATCCCATGAGAGGAGGAAATAATCCCTTGTTGAGAGGAGCTATCCCTTTGAAGGAGGACTCTATCCCTTTGAAGGAGGAGCTAGCAACTGACCTCCATTGCACTATAAATTGAGGCATTGGGTCAGTAGATGGGGAGGTTAGAAGCTAAACTTTTGAGGGTAAATGCTAGTGAAATCAAGACTTCCTATTTGAGCTTAAGAGGAGAGATTACATACCTTTCTGGCTTCATTAGGGAGTAAGTGAAGCTTGTCAAAGTAGAGGAGACTTCTTGTTGGACCCTGGGAGGAGCTTGTACAATGTCAAGAAAAAGGTTGTAAGGTTTTTCTCCTTTTGAATTAATACAATCAAGCTCATTTTTCTCAACAAGTATCTCATGTTATTTGTTTCATGGACTCCTTGACTTTCATGTTAAATATGTTTTATAATATTGGATATTCAGGTGCTATTTAATCATTTGCCTTGTTTGTGCTTGCAGGTTTGCGACAAAGGAACTTACTTGGATCAAAGGAGCGAAGGCATCTCCAAACTTGCGTTGGACATGAGGTAGGCTCTAAACACATTTGTTTTCCATTATTTATAAAGCGCATTTAGAGAAAGATAGTGTCTGGTTGGTTTGTTTGTCATTAGTTCTTCATTAGATTATAGGAAGGTCTATCTTGTCCGCAATATCAACTCATTCTGCGTGACAAAATAGCGACTCCACTCGGGACTTGATTGTTTTCCTCGTTTTTCTTTGACTTGAGAAACTTGCCTTTTTTTTTCTATTTTTGGCTTTTTGTGTGTGGCTTTGGGTAGACTTAGTGGATTTAGCTTTGTTTTTTATTTTTCATTACTTTGGTCGAAGTCCGCAGTCCGCACTTGTATCACAGTGCGTACCTGTATGCATTTTTACTTTGTGCACAGAGCGTACCTGCACCTGGGTAAGCTCTACACCTGCGTACCCTGCTAAATTTTTGAAAATTTTGACTTTTTCTCTCTCAGTTAGTTTTATTTTGTTTTTCTAGTGGTTATCCTCTGCCCATACCTGCATGGTGACTGGTTGAAATCTTTCCTTGGTTTAATTTCATTAGCATTAGGGTTTTAGGTGAAATTCCTAGGAGTTTTGCTTGTAGGGTTTGTTTTTCGATTTGGTTGTGTAGTGGCTCTGAGCTTAGAGGTTGTAGGGACTTTAGATCACCTTAGTGTCTACCAGTCTTCTTGAGAGTCTGACCATTTATGAAATATCCCCTTGTTGAGAAATCCACTTTGAGTTTTCTCTTTACAAAACTTCGATAAGCTTGTGATTGAAAGTTTGGATTTTCATTTTAAAAAAGGAAAACAAAATCGGTCATTCTTGACTTATTTGTGATTCTGGACAAATTAGTCCTTGGTTTGCTTGTGACCAAGTAAAACATGCTCAAAAAGACTTTTTGTGAGCTTTTTACTTCAAGTAGGTTTTCTTAGTTTGTATATCTTAAGTTTGCTTTATTCAATAGTTTTATCAAAAATTTGCTTTAGTAATAGTTTTAAATGTTTTTTAACAAAAAATGAAAGGTCTCTTTTGAAACAATTTTGTTCTTAGTAGCATTTGAGTTTTCAAATGAAAAAGGAAATTCTTGTGGAAATAATTAGTTGTCTCGTTTTTTAGTGCATTGAAACGAATACTCTTCTTTTGATTTGATCGTTAAAGAAAGATTTGTGTTTTTAAGTATTTGCATCTTCCAACTCTTTCCTAGCTAGAACTTCATTGAAGAGAAAAGATTAGTTAGTCAGCTTAAGTGCATTTTTGTAGTGATTTTGAGTCGAGTCTTTACACCATAAGTTTCATCTCCATCACCTTTTGACTTAATCAAAAACCACTAAAAATCACGCTTAATATAAAATCGATCTAACAAATTTTTTGTTTCTAGGGCTCTGATACACCAATATAGCTTAGGCTAGTATCTTGGAGTAGGGAGTAATTAACTCTCCAAGATAGTAAAACAAACAAGTAGCTTTATCTTGTGGTAGGAGAAATCCAATTGTTGAATCTATTCTCTGGGAAAGCTCCTCTTAAAGGAGAAGCATGAGATCGTGTCCGAACCAGTGTGGGAATCAATCCTTTCTCATTGGGAATGACGCCAGATATTCACGTATTACAAACGATAAACCTCGGATTATTGTCGAGGAGCCTGGGGTCACTTGTTGGTAAACCTCGGTTTATGTCGAGGAGCCTTCAAGGGGATTGAGCTTGCTACTCTGCCCTTGCGTGCGTATCAGATCGTAGAGTGTTCCCCAAGGTATATTTGTTTCTGTTGGTAACCTTAGTGACCATATTCTCTAGGATTCTTCCTAAGGTGACGGTGGCGGGAAGATCCCACTGTACCTGGAGCAGACGTCGGCTAGACTCACTTGGATTTTTTGGGGGGTTCTCTTCACTCGAGACGATTAAGTGGAGAAACTTGGTCCAGTCTATTCATTAAGTAGGTTGCCGGGGTAACTGTTTCAACCGTTATTTCTGTATCGAGCTCTGCAACGTTGGATTTCATCACCAACTAGTGTTTTCGGTTTGGAAAGTTACTGTTTGTTTGTGTTTGATCTCTTAGATTCTTTAGGCGTGTGCTTCAAATTTTTTTGGTTCTTTAGAGACTTTAGGTGATTTTCATTGAGATTTTACTTTGTTTGCGTGTGAAGTAGTTAAAAGTCTTTAACTGTGGCTGAATTACCAAGACATTCCCGTAGACTTCAGAGCCAATCCCCTGAGTTTGTTAATGTGGCTGATTTACTGAGCACTTCTCGTAGACTTCGAGGTCAACCTCCTGAAGACATACCGAGTCACTTTGAAGGCTTGCGAGTCCTCGTATCCCCCAGTAGCGGTAGAAGTGGGTCACCTGAATAAGGAGAACCTTCTTTGGTAGAATATTCTGATTCTCAACCAGTAGTAATTTCGGAGGTTACTGGTAGCATTGCGTCTACTAGTGATATAGGTGAAGAACTTGACGTATCTGAGCCCAAATCTGAAGTTGCTCCTACTCCCGTATCAGAGTTTGTTTCTCCGACTCCTAGTGGTCCTGATTCTCCTAGGGTAGAAACCGTAATTACACAAGATCTTCCCACTGGACTCATAGCGATCGAAGAGCTTGCTATTGCGGATACCGAAGAAAGCTTCCCTTTTCCAGATAATCGACCTATTTTAGAGTTTAGGGAGCGTGAATTGATTTTTTATAGTCCGCCTAGGAGCACTGATTGGTACCATTCACTGACCAATCTTTTTGAAAATCCGGGACTTAGTTTTACACCACCTCGCATTTTTTATCACCCTTCACCTAGAGATCATTATCCTGCATTGAATATGTCTAGTCCGTCATCCATGTATTCCCAATCTCTGGAAGCCTATTTATACGGCGGTGTTCCTGCTGGGTATCAGTCCATTTCTGGTACTTTTTCGGGAGCGTCTCCTCGTCCTATCGAACAAAATTTGTTAACTGGAAGTAGTGGTACTAAACCATTGAGTGCAAAAGAAATTCTGATGATGTCTGGTCAACCTCAAGGTGGTCAGTTACCGCCTGGGGGGCAACCTCAAGGTACTCAATATGTGCCTGGGGGGAAACCTCAGGGTACTCAGTATATGCTTGGGGGGCAGTCTCAAGGTACTCAATTTGCGCCTGGGGGACAACCTCAAGGACAGTACATACCTATGGGACAGTACGTTCCTCAATGTCAACCCCAGACTCAATATGTACCCCAAGGTCAACCTTAGTATCAGTATGTACCCCAAGGTCAACCTCAGTATCAGTATGCACCCCAAAATCAATATCAGTATGTACCTCAAGGTCAACCCCAGTATCAGTACGTGCCTCAGGGTTATCAACCCCAAGGTTGGTACCCATCTCAAGGTTACCAACCGCCTTCTGGTCAACCGTATTATCAACCTTACCCTCAACTCGGTTATGGTCCTCAGTATCCTCAAGGTCCATACCCAAGAATGAATTTGGTGTGGGATCCATCTCCAAATCAGCAGGTCTTGCAACCGAATGTGCAGTCATCATCTCAACCTGGACAACCTATGGTCGTTGGTCCATCTTAGCAACCCGTCCAGTCCACCGTTCAAACTTCTGCACCTTCTGTAGTTTCTCAGGCTGGGCCTAGTACACCTCGTACTCCACCTCAAACGTCTGCTACAACTACTGCAACATCTTATCCATCTACCCCACCTTCTTCTGGAGTATCATCAGTTCCGGTTTCTACTATTCCTGTATCTGCTCCTCAGACCTCTTTACCTCAGTCTGGATCTACGGTCCAGACTTCGGTCCAGATGCCTGTAGGAAGTACGGTTGTTACCTATCAACCTCAATTTAATCAACCTTCGTACCAAGGACAGTATCAACCTCAATATGGTCCTGCTGCGCAGCAACCAACCTATCAATATCAACCGTACCCTAGGTATACATATCAATAGCCTCAGCAACCCCAGTATGGTTTGGTTAATCCTGGTTTTCCAGGAGGACAAAATATCTCGAATGCGATTCCCATTCCTAGTTATCCTGGATATCCTCCTCCTGGGGCTGGTTTGCAGACCCCAAGTTTTAGAGACCCTAATTGTTAGTTACCATTCATTGCAACTTTGGACTTACTTGACTTGACGCGCCTTATGAACGATCAAATCAATTATCTTCCGTATTGGCTTCCAATGCCGCAAAAGTTGCCCAGTGACATTCCGAAATTCGAAGGTAAACCTGGAGAAGACCTGTTGAACCATGTGATGACTTATCATCTATGGTGTGCATCCAACTGCATTTCTGATGATTCTATTCGTTTACGTTTGTTTCAACGCACTCTAATTGGTCTTGCGGCCAAATGGTATATCGAATTACCGCGAGCCAGTTTTTATGATTTTAGTCAGTTAGCTACCTCGTTTTTAACTCATTTTTAGTTGCCAGTCAGATATGACAATGGCACGGAGCTATTAACTTCATTAAATCAATCAACGTCCACTTACATATCTGATCATATCCATGAATGGAGACGTCGACGACGTTTAGTGAAGGTTTATATCCCGGATCAAATCTTAGCTGAGTGGTTTGTAAAATCTTTGTTTCCTAAGATCACTGAAGATGTAGCTAAAGCCGGAGTAGTTACTGAAGAGAAAGTCATTGCTCAAGCGCAGTACCTCGACTTAGTTTATACTTAGTCGGGTACGTTACACGAGAAGATCTCCAACCTACCTAATCAAAATCAAATCACTGCTGCTCCTTCAGGGTCTCATGCCGCTGATGGTATGATTGGCACGGTAAATACTAAAAGTAAGAAGAGATCTTCTAAGAATTCTTCTCCTATAATAACCTTGCCAGATTCCCGGACAGGAGAGTCTTCTGCGGAACTTTCCACCGATATTCACGTTGTAGAATCTTCTACAGCTAAACCTAAAAACGGTGGTAAGAAGAAAGGGAAGAAGAAGATTAAAGAGAAAAATCCAAAAGAGAAACCTGAAAAAGTGGAACCCTCTGAAGAAAAGCGCAAACCTCGTTATCCATGTCTCATTTGTGATGACGACCATTATACGAGAGACTTCCCTCATCGGGCGGAGGTTGAAAAAATTGTCAAAGGTTCCCAAACTCCTGCTGTCTTGAAGGATCCTTTTCCAGCTCAAGAGAGTAAGATAATCGGTTCATCCTCTAGTGCCAATGAAGAACCCATCTTGATGATGTATCATGTAAGGATTGCGACTCGATCGCAAGATTATGGAAGTAAAAGTCCTGTTGATGGAAAGGAAGCAGAATATTCTCATTCAAATCCATCAACCTCAACTCCCGGTTCCGATCCGCTACAGATCGAGAAACCTAACCCAGACTTAGTAATCAAACCGCCCACAAAGGGTGTACTTCAAAGGTTTGCTTTCAATCCACATGCGAGAGCAGCTCAGAATTACAACATTGTTGAGGATTTAGCTGTTTCACCCTCAGCAATGTCGGCTTTGGAAGTGCTGCAATCATGTCCAGCACAATGCAAATTAATTTTGTCGGCTATAGGAGCTGTTGACACTCTGTTATAGCTCCAAATCTCACTATTATGGTTTGTGATGCCGCACTCATGGCCTAGGGCAACCCCTCCTTCCAGAATTGGTCCAAAATCTAAAAAACAGTGTTTTATTCCTTGTAAGCGACATTGCCCTGAGTTAAACACGTGTATACACGGGTTCATATATACCCAACCCACGTATATGTATTAAAACACTTAAAAAAATATAAAACTCATTTTCGGGCGGACATCGCGGGTTTTACCTGCTGATCACCTGTTAGTGCTCGTGGCCTCAACTGTCCCTAACCAATTCCTAACTAAAAAACTACTTTGGAATTGGTATAAAACGACACCAAAGGGAAGGCCTAAGGGAGGAGAGAAGAGAGAGAAAGGTTACTATACTGAGATTTCCCCCTGATAGAGTCTGAAGACCCTTGTGCCTTCTGAACTTCGCCCATTTGTATAGGAAACCCTTGTTTCCTTTTGATTTGATGTTCATCCCTTAGTTATGACATCTTGGAGTGAGTATTGGAAGGAGACCTACTAGAGGCTTGAGGTTGGACGGATCCAGAAGGAGGCTGAGCTTTGAGCCTGCAGAAGTGGTTCAGGGGATATTGCTCTTTTTTGTACTATTCTATTTGTCTAATAAAGAAACACATCTTGTTCCCGATATGCTTCTTTCTTTATGTTAATGATGTTCATGTTTGAATTTCATGTATGAATGGATGTTTAAAAGTTTGTAACTAACTCCTTTCTTGTATAACATAAAGATGCTTTTCATATAAATCTTTGTCCATATACTGTTGCATTCTTTGGAATTGTTGGTTTTGCAGGGCAAAAGAGCGGAAGGGACGCGAAGAAGGGTTTGGACCCTTGAGGAACTACCCGAATGTAGGACCTGAGGTACGTCCTTCTTACTTTAGAAATAGTTTTTTCTAGCATAATGGCTGTGTGTGTGCATGTTTCTTGATTTAGACAACTTTTAGTCTGCTAGGGTTCCACCCAAGAGCCTTAGGGGATAAAATCCCTCAACACACTCAGGACCCAAACCTCATAATCTTCGATCTAGAAAATATTGCATGCATCTTCCCCATCAAATGGCTATCCAAATTCTAGTGATAGTCAAAAACAGACCTGTTCATAGGACTATGATTGACGAGGGAGCTTCCACGTGCATTATGTCGATACAGTGTTGGAGATCGCTTGGTTCTCCTTCACTCAATCAATCCCCGACAATTCTTAAGGCCTTTGATGGCCTTGGGTTTCATCCATTCAGTATTTTACAGGATCTACCTATAGGGGTTGAAGGAAAAACCGTTAATCTAGACGTGGAGGTGGTTGATGCCCCTCTAGATTACAACCTTCTCTTGGGTCGTAGTTGGTCTTACGCTATGAAAACTGTTGTCTCATCGGTCTTTCAGCTTATCAAGTTCCCTCATAATGGCAAGATCGTAACGATAGACCAGTTGTCATACTTTTCATCTGACCCAGCCTCAGCTGAGAGTATTCAGCACGTTGGCAAAGCGATGATCCCTTATATGGATGTTGGTGTAGGGTTAGTTAAAGATTCTGGTTTACTGGGCACTTTTCCTTTCCCTCCTATCAACGCATTGTCTTCTACTGCAACAATTCATATGATTTCATCAGGAACCATCATTAATGATGATCCTTGGATCATTCCTTTTGAAACTGGGTTAGACTCATTTGGTACTCTTATGCCTTTGAGTCTGTATGAATTTGCATATCAGGCTGTGCAGTCGTTTTCCGACCCAATATCAACCCAAATCGACTTAATGAACGAAGTTCATGAAGACTCATTTTCAACATCAACCTCGGAACTAGAAACGTTTTCCGAACTTGTTCAATCATATGAGCAAATTTGTGAAATCCTATGTGTCGATCAGTTACCATGGGAAGATCTGCATCACAGGTCTTCGTTTTTACCCGAGAGCGATCGTTTTGAAAATGATTTTTCATCAATCTTTACAACTGAATATGTTAAAGGGGCTCAGAATCCAATGAAACGTCTTGACTCTGAGTGAAATTTGGGAAATATTTCTAAAACTATTCCCCTTGACATTTTAGTTAAGCCTGGAATTACTGAAAATGTTCATATAGGTGCCTCTTGTATGGATGATGAAATCAAAACATACAAGGCCCTATTTCAAAAATTCCGCGACTTGTTTTCCTGGTCCTATGAGGAAATGCCAGGAATCGATCCAGCAATCGTAATTCATGAAATTAAAACCTACCCGGATGCTAAACCCGTTCGGCAACATTTACGTCAGATTCACCTGAGAAAAGCTATTGCGATTAAACCAGAAGTTGAAAAACTGTTGAAAGCAGGTTTCATTTATCCAATTGCGTTAACGGATTGGGTATCAAATATTGTTCCTGTGAACAAAAAGAAAGGAACAATAAGAATCTGCATCGACTATAGGGATATTAATCGAGCATGTCCAAAAGACAATTACCCTACACCCTATATCGATCAAATTATTGATGATTGTGCCGGCAGTGAAATTTTGTCCTTTATGGATGGTTTTTCAGGCTACAATCAAATCAATATTCTTCCTGTCGATCAACCAAAAATGACATTCATTTGTCCATGGGGAACATTTTCTTATTGAAAATTACCTTTCGGCCTTAAGAATGCCGGCACAACTTTTCAAAGGGCTATGTCTTATGCTTTTCATGATATAAAACACATTGTGCAACCTTATCTCGATGACTTGCCTGCTCATTCCTTACATAGAGCTGATCACCTTATCCATTTACGAGAAATCTTCATGAGGTGTAGGCATTATCGGATTCAGTTGAATCCCCACAAGTGTGTGTTTTGCATTGAAATGGGTCGATTACTGGGATTTGTAGTTTCGAAAGCCGGCATTCGTGTCGATCCTTCGAAGGTTGAAGCTATCATCAAATTTCCTCCTCCTTCGAGTCTTCGCCAACTCCAAAGTTTGCAAGGGAAAGCAAACTTTTTACGTCGATTTATCCCTAACTACGCCGAGATTACAAAGGGATTTACCCGGTTGTTGAAACAAAATGCTTCATTCTTTTGGGATGAGATAGCTCAGAAATCGTTTGATGCGTTGACCCATGCACCGCTATTGCATCCTCCCAACTACGACCAGGACTACTACTTATATCTTGCCGCTTCCTATTCCACCATTGGGATGGTGCTCGTTCAAGAAGATGAATTCGATACAGAACATGTGATATATTACCTTAGTCGCACGTTGAATCCAACTGAGCTAAAATACTCACATGTGGAGAAATTGGCATTGACAATTGTTCAAGCTGTCCAATGATTTCGTCATTACATTCTATTACGCAAAACTACAGTCATTTCTGATTGCAACCCCATGATCTATATTTTGACCAAAAAATTGTTGGGGGGCAAGTACTCCAAATGGATTGTCATCTTGCGGGAGTTTGATTTGGAATTTGAAAAGTCCAAGTAAAAGAAGTCTTTAGTTTTTGCGGAACTTATGTGTGACTTCCCGCGTGTTGATTCAGAAACTGTGGCGGAGGAGCCCATTGCGGACGAATCCTTGTTTCTGATCAGCACTTTAGATCCGTGGTATGGAGATATCATCACTTATCTCCAAACCCAAAGCTTTTGGCCCGATCTTTCACGATTTTACCATCGAAAAGTCCGATTCCAAACCCAACAATTCAAAATTATTGGTGATACTCTTTATCGCCTGGGGGCAGACTCTATTTTTCGACGTTGTTTAACTCATGAGGAAGCCGAAAGGGTCTTAAATGACTGTCACTCTGGAGCATGTGGTGGTCATATGTCTGGGTATTCCAATGCCCAAAAGATATTGTGCGCTGGCTATTTCTGGTCATCTTTGTTTAAAGATTGTATTACTGCGGTCCGAAAATGCCACAATTGTCAAATTTTTGATCGAAAGATGTGCGCTCCACCTGCTCCTCTTCACCCTATAATTGACGTTGGTCCTTTTTCTAAATGGGGTATCAATTATATTACATGTAGCCCTCACTCGGCCGGGGGGCATGCGTACATTATCCTCGCGGTAGATTATTTTACTAAGTGGGCCGAGGCGATGCCTACATTTGAGGCAGACGGAAAAAAAGCTGCAATTTTCGTATTCAATCATATAATTGCTAGGTTTGGTGTTCCACAAGCGATTATCACTGACCATGGGTGTCATTTTCGAAACGTTATGATGTCAGGACTTACAGACCAGCTTGGCTTGCGTCATGATAGTTCAACTTGTTATTATCCACAAGCTAATGGTCTGGTTGAAGCCATCAACAAAGTCTTAGTCATCATGATCCGACGGATCATTGGGATTCATCGGTCAAACTGGCACAACATGTTATTCTCAGCGTTGTGGGCATACCGAATCTCAGTAAAAACATCAACAGGGTTCACTCCTTTCCAACTAGTTTATGGTTTGGAAGATGTGTTACCTATTGAGTGCGAAATCTCGTCACTGCGAATGGCCATCGAATTACTTCCAGCTACTTCTGAAGAGGAAAAAAGTTTATTATACTTAGCTCAGCTAGATGAGAATCGTCGTGATGCTGCATTAGCGATCGAATCTCATGCCAAACGTATTAACGCTCAGTATGATCGAAATGTAACCCCTCAAATTTTTTTGGAAGGAGATTTAGTGCTTTTGTACGATCAAGAAAATGATAAATTGGGCGCTGGAAAATTCGTGCCTATGTGGCATGGTCCCTTTGTTGTCAAGCGAAAGATAGTGAAAGGGGCCTATGAGTTGGTAGACTTTGATGGGGTCTCTTTAAGTAAACCCAGAAATGGTCTTTACCTGAAAAGATATTATGCTTAAAGCGAGTGTGGAGATTTTTAATTAGGTTAGTTTTTCTTCTAGATGGTGTTTTTTAGATTAAAGTGTGCTTAGCTTAGAGATTGATTTTTCCATCGTTATTCCTGCTTATCTTGGTTTTACGTTTGATGTCGCAGATGTCGATGCATCTTCAAACATATATTGGTTACGTTGATGGAACTTGTCGTAGTACACGGAATATTTCTTCCGCAGCTTGGGTTATCTATTCGCCCTTTGACGAGTTGGTATCTATGCATGGGGTAAGCCTCGGTCAAACAACAAACAACATTGCAGAGTATAGTGTAGTGGTGGAATTATTATCTGAATCTATTTTCATTTGGGATTCGGAGTTTGATAGTGAGGTTATATTCTGAACTCGTTGTATTACAGCTTATTAGAGTATACGCCATTAGAAATCCAGTTTTATTAAGATTTTTTTTGAGAGTGCATCTCTTGGAACGTGAATTTTATTACATTGAATAT
Source organism: Pinus taeda (assembly GCA_000404065.3). Lineage (NCBI taxonomy): Eukaryota > Viridiplantae > Streptophyta > Pinopsida > Pinales > Pinaceae > Pinus > Pinus taeda. The sequence goes on from APFE031697559.1 coordinate 411,500, forward strand.
CAGCATATTCCAAGATCTTTAAATACATTAGCAGATGCAATTGCTTCTCAAGTGTTAAGTAGACATGTGCGATAATCATACAAGTAAATTAAAAAACATTCCATAACATGTTTAACAAGACAAACCAGTAATAACGATATCATATATATAGGAGTGTGTCAAAAATACATCGTCCTCGATCATAGGTTGAAAAACACCTTATGATCGGCAAAAATGATAGGTACAAAAAATAAAAATGTCACATGTGACTACATAAGCAATCATCCCATCACTGGTGATGATCTCGATACGAAACCACTGCACGGGCCACCTTACAAAGGAACCTCCTAAAAGGTCCCCGGACTCCAATCACATAGCGCTAAAGCCGACGTGGGATGTCATCTATGCTAGTCTCGGGAATGTCCCCTGTCAAGCGCTCTAGGTGACTCTCCAACTCGGCCAAGGTCTCTGCTGATTCGTCATGTGGGGCTGGAGATGGTGCAATTGGTTGCTTTCTCTCGAAAGGCCGGAGAGCGGTTGGTCGCTGTGGACCCACATCTGCATTTTAAAAATTATTAATATTAGTTTTGAGACGATATAAAAATAAAAAAAAATAACATTAGGAAAGTGTTGAAAATGATTACCTGAGTCATCCCACTACTCTCCTGGAGGAAGAGCCATGTCTGCGTCTCCACGAAAGTCAATCCCAGCATAAGGAAAGTCCTGGATAGAGAAAACCTGGTGTTCCAACCATTGGAAAAACTCAGGTTTGAACCGGATGACCTCGGTCCCCTCGTCAGGATGACGGGCCATGACTACGATCCATCGCATCAGTCTGGGTTCTTGGGGATGCCCAACTCCAACTGTAAGGTGTTGCGGGATGAGCATAGGAATCCTCTCCAGGCCAAAGATGACAACTAAAGCTCCATAACCAAAAGTCTTCAGCCATCCATTCTTGGCCCTGGTCAATTGGCCCTTCACATTGGCCAACACAGCATTGCACCAGTTGAAAATGTTGCCCTGAAAGTAATTGACTGCCATACACATCTGGGATCCGGTGGCAATGTGTAAAGCGGAAACCCCGCAAAGTAGAGTAACAGTGAATGCAATCACATTGAGCTTAGGAAGGGATATGGTCTTTATGTCTATCCCTTTGTCTCTAGTCTGGCGGTCGCAGTACTCTAATCGAAGGCTATCAACGGAATGGCCACCCGCCCTAGCCCCGAACAGGGTCAATTCAATGCATCTCTTAGGCAAACCAGTCAAAAAGTATATATCCGCCAGTTCAATCTCGAGCTGGTGGCCACCAATGAAGAAACACTGGTCCTGGATGCTCCATCTATCAACCATCCATTGCAAGAAATCCACCTGAGCCCTCATGCCAGGAATGGCCCAGTATTTGTACAGTCCACACGCCCTCAAAGCATCAAGCGAAGGTTGATGACTCCATGCGGCTGCATCCACATCCTCGTGCTCTCATTCACGCCAATCTAGCATGGTGTACTACCTACATCAAAGCAAAAGATCAATTAGAATGCTAGAATTGTTTTTCTTTGGTCATTTTTTGAGAATTTTTGGGTTAAAAACCATCACGGCGGGGCCCGCACCCTTCCTGTTGGACACAGTGCGTGGGACTGCACTTTGTCCACGTGGAAGGTGCAGACCCCGAGCTTTTTCCCAATGGAGAAAAAGTCGGGGTCCACAGGTTCGCAGTGGTGAGCCTGCGTACCCCGAGCGGGGGTTTTTCGCGCAAAAAACCTCCTAAAAACGAAATAAAAGACCAAATTGAAAAACTAAACGGTTAAAAAACAAGAGGAGGATGATGTGGATTACCTGGTGAAGACGACGTCTGATTCCGACAGTTGGATTTTCTGCAATCCTCTCGGGACGTTTTCAGAGAAAAAGCACTATTTCCTCACCCAAATCACAAATGGTGAAAATGAATGGTAGAAACCCCCTTTTTATAAGTTTTTTGAGTAAATAAATTTCAAATTTGTTTATGTTTCACTTTAAAAAGGTATTATTGCGACATTTTTATCTCTTTCAAGAAGGTATGAGTAATGTTTATGTTTCTTTGCAAGATAACAGGATTATTAAGGCGAAATCTATCATTTTCAACCAATGTCACCTTTTAAGCCCTTTTCTGACTCCTAAAACATGAAAAGATTGCCGAGTTTTTCTTTTAAGCTCGTTAAAATGGAATTAAAAGATGGTTGATTTACAGCTCTTTTTTCGACCGTAAAAACATAAAAATATCGCCGAATTTTTGTCGTTTCAAATTCGATATTGGTTATAAAACGACTTGTCCTTGGTCACTTTTTTACTTTTTCGGATCAAAGACACTAATAATGAAAAGTACTCCTTGGTCATAATAGATCAAGCAGTTCTCTCAAGTATTATTTTATACTTTTTCGGGCTTGGGAGACACAAATTTACGAAAAAGTCAAACCCTGGAGTTTTCTTAAGTTTTTTCAGACTCTCTAAAAATTAAAAACACCGAGTTTCTCCTATACTGAACATCGTTAAATTTCGTAGTAAAGGACCTGTTCTATTACAACAGAAGGACCACTCCTTCTTAGGGTTCAAATTTAAACTAGTTGGATCACCCGAAGGGGAGATTATAATCAAGCAATATGGTACCTCCTCAAGCTGTAAAAAGTAAAGAGTACTTGCTAGAAATGGTGGGGGAAAAAGAGAGAAAAGTGAGCCTGTTTGTCATACTTTATAACCACTCTTGAACATGACACTTTCATTCACCTGGGTTGGGAAATCCTTTACCTAACAAGTTGATCAAACCATATTGAAAGCCTTCAGCTGATTTCTGGGTATTAACTTTGGGTCAATCATCACCAAACCATCTGTCCTGTCGTTATGTGTTCAAGAGCTCAGTGCAAATAAGCCATTCATCTGCAAAATGTCTGTCATCCATCTTGACCATCCCTAAGTCAATCCTTGCAACTAAATTTCTTCAACTTGATCTATGATTTCGTGTTGTGGGCTTGCCTGCGACGGATCGCTTTCTATCCACTTCAGCTCATTATCTAGAAAGATGATCTAGGAATCGTTAGTACCTTGAGATCTGCATGCCTCAATGGCAGGTTTCTCGCCTTTGACGACAATTTACATCATTGACTTTCGATCAAAGGATTCCATGACATGTTCGAAATCAGCACATCATATCACATTTCATGGATTGTGCTGAGTACTTTGAGAGCCATTGTCATTATTCGAGGTTTCTCTCACGCTTGTTAACAGTTTACATCATTGACTAGTAATGAAGCAGTTTCTACCATGTTCGACTTCGACACATTCAATCGCATGGATAGAATCGTACTGTTTCGGGACGTAGAAATGAAGACCCTGGATCTAGTTTCTACTATACAAGTTGCGAGGAATTTTGTATTCATTATATTATGGACTATTCATAAACAGATGGCTGCATCCATACTATGTCCACATGTGTCTGTACTTATGATGTGTTACGAGATCATTCCTATATCAAAGTAGTAGTTAGTCTTCTAGTCAGTTTTCAGTCTCTTAGTCAGTTTTTATCTGAGTATGGGAATGCCTACCTCAGCGATGATATGATCTCATATATATATTTTGCATTTAATGTTTTTACAGGTTCCAACCAGGCTCTCCGCAAGATGATCCTCGAAATGATAAAGCACTTCATTCTTCCTATATGATAAATGAAAAATCCTCATATACTATAGACTTCGCACTTTAGGGGGAAATCTGTTACACAAAAATGTCGTCACCTTAATTATTTGCAGTCGGTGTAGGTCTATCACCACCTATACCAGCTTCCTAAGCAAGTCTCAAACCACAGCTCTTCAAAAGAAGCTTTAGAAATGAGAGAAAGACATCAAAAAAGCAATGTAACTCTGGTTCCACACTTTCTCTCTCTTTTGCCTATGGGCCCGCACCTTCTGTTCAGAATATCTGCGTAATTATACGCTCTGTATGTAAAGGGGAGGGTGCGTACCCCTGTAAAAGTCAAAAGGCGCACTGTTTATCTTAAAAAACTCATCTTGTGTTAATTCTAGAGTTTTCTAGAAGCATTTGTTACGTGGATTGTTCGCTCCAAGTGGTTCATGCATCCCATGAGAGCAGGAACTAATCCCTTGTTGAGAGGAGCTATCCCTTTTAAGGAGGAGCTAGCAACTGACCTCCATTGCACTATAAATTGAGGCATTGGGTCAGTAGCTGGGGAGGTTAGAAGCTGAAGTTTTGAGGGTAAATGCTAGTGAAATCAAGACTTCCTATTTGAGCTTAAGAGGAGAGATTACTTACCTTTTTGGCTTCATTAGGGAGTGAGTGAAGCTTGTCAAAGTAGAGGATACTTCTTGTTGGACCCTGGGAGGAGCTTGTACAGCGTCAAGGCAAAGGTTGTAAGGTTTTTCTCCTTTTGAATTAATACAATCAAGCTCATTTTTCTCAACAAGTATCTCATGTTATTTGTTTCATGGACTCCTTGACTTTCATGTTAAATATGTTTTATAATATTGGATATTCAGGTGCTATTTAATCGTTTGCCTTGTTTGTGCTCGCAGGTTTGCGACAAAGGAACTTACTTGGCTCAAAGGAGCGAAGGCATCTCCAAACTTGCGTTGGACATGAGGTAGGCTCTAAACACATTTGTTTGCCATTATTTATAAAGTGCATTTATAGAAAGATAGTGTCTCGTTGGTTTGTTTGTCATTAGGTCTTCATTAGATTATAGGAAGGTCTATCTTGTCCGCAAGATTGACTCATTCCGCGTGACATGGGGGATTTTCAGAGACAAAGAAATTTAATAGGAGGAAAAAAATGAACACGATGGGATGGATGCAACACAACGATGTCTAGAACATTGTAACCAGATTCAAGGTGACTCAGAACATACTCCATAGAGACATGGTTGAGTCATCTTAGATGTTATAAACAAGAGTGACTTGATTATGTTGCCACATGGGGGAGGCCTCGAGGGGACACTAAAAAAATGAGTAAATCATCGTTACTCATGATAAAAATTGACATGTGAGTCAACCCATGAGTGGGTAAAGTGGTACCAGAGTATAGATTGCTCAAATGAAGAAAAAATGGTTTCTTGGTGAAGTTTAAAATTACCAAAAATAAGGGAGACCGATTATAGAACTCAACGATATCTTTCATTTCGTGGTAACAATTCATCAAATAGAGATATGGTTTGGTCACAATGCATGATGGAAAAACTATGGTTTTTCCTAGAAAAGGGATTTTTGCCCAAAAATTCAATTCATTTTCATAGCGAGATGTTGGATAATTTGGAGAGGAGGAGAAGACCCTAAATGTTGTGGAGATTGTAGCAAAAAAACTAACCATCAAAATAAAGGTCTGCAAGTTGGAGGTAGGTGACCTTAGCCTTACTCATCATTTTTGATGGATAAGATTTTCAAGTTAGGGCTTCAATGCTCTGGCGGAAATTGATTCTCTCCTTTACGGTTAGAGTGCACTTTTTGGGCCTTGATATGTGTTCTGGAACACATAAAATGGGGCAAGAGGTGCGTCCAACACAATTTTGAAGGAAAAAATTGTGTTCTAGACTGATAGGAAGAGCAGAATGGGGGGTCTCTGTTGAGTTGAAGCTTTGTACCCATGGTGTGTGCCTTTGACTCTGAATTGACAAAACATAATGGTATGATGTAGATATGGCAGGGCTAAAGATGTAATGGTGAAAAAGATATTTACAGACTCTTCCTAATGAGATTCGGGGGAATCAACTACTCAGAGGGGTTTTGGCATGGTATGTGGTGCTAGAGATGTCGGAGGACCCATTGATGAGAGCTTGTCAGCCATTGCTATGGAGGATTGTAATATACTAAGACCCAGATCAAGAGGCATTTGTATTACATGGGAATACTATGAAGATCATGATCTAGGACATATATTTTCTGATAGGATTCTCCCCTTGGGGGTTGTGTGGGAGATACATCTAGTGCTACCTCGTGGGAGGTGTTAGTGTCAGTCTTTCCAGCCTTCCTCCAGTGATCAAATGTGCTCTTACAAAGTGATTTTGAAGTGTCAAGGTCAAATTTTGTCATTTCAGTGAGTCTTCAAGCAAAATTTGGTCACTAGGCATTAGATCTAGGGTTTGCCCAAATGTCAGTCCATGTCATCATTCAGCTGAGACTATCATCATTCATAGGGTTTTCATTATCATGTCAGTGTCTAATGAGTCATTTTATACCTTATTCATGCTTCAGTTGTGCCTAGGCAAGCTCATTTCCCTCTCCTAGGGTTTGAAGGCAATTTCTCATTGGACGGTCAAATCTCAGCAAAACTTGTATCCAGATGTTCATACACCTTCCCTATCCTTAAATTACCTTATAAAACACTTCGCCAACACTCAGATGCCACCAAATTCCTCCCATTTTCCGGCAAACCCTAGTTTCTAGCTACAACTTGGGCAAAGTTCTAGTTGGGCCTGTGTTTTATTACCCTTTGGATCCCTTCCCCTCACTCAATCTCTGAGATTCCACTTTCCCCTACTTCCTAACATCCCTCCCCACTCCCACAAATTTCCCCAAGAATTTAGAAGCCCCCTATCCCCTTCATCACGCTTCATTTCGACAGAATTCCTTGTTTCACACATCGGGACAAGTTTCACTCAAATGATTCTTCAGAGCAATAAAAGATGAATTTTAGGAAACTGAGAGAGGTTTTTGTCCAAAACATACCAGAAAAGAAAAACATCGTTCACTTTTTACACAGGTGTCATGGTTTGAGAGAAATGTCAAGAATACTGTTGCCTCAGGAGAATCAAAGACACCTCTGAAATGACCTTGGGAAAATCAAGTTTTCTCCTAGCTTGGTTGGCCAAATGATTTTATTGATATGGTAAAATGATAACTATAAACAAATATATGCTTCCAATGAGTACTCATGAGCTCAATTTGGGGTTTGAGGAAGGCATTCCAAAGATACTGCAAAAAACACTTTCTTTCATGGCACCTCATTTGGCACTTTTTGACTAGTCTTGGGAGATTTGATTTTGATAGTCAAACCAAACTCCAAATTGAAAAATTCTAATCTTGGTGGAAAGCTAGACTCACATACCTTTCCAACCGACTATCTGCGCCGATTCCGAGACGGAAGGCTCCCAAAAGCCTCCTGAAACAGGGTTGCGATAGTCGAGTTTGAGGCTGCGACCAGTGTGCAGGTCCGACTAGTCAGAGCTGCTCCCCACAGTGCAATTTTTGAACTGGTGCGAACCAGTCAGAGAGGTGCGACTAGTCGAGTTTGGGGTGCGACTAGTCAAGCTGAGTTTGCCAGAAACTTGCTAAATCACTCAAATCGCCCTCCCAAACTGCTAAATCGACCAGGTAGGCTCCAAATTCATGAAGGATGCTAATGGATGATGAAATAATGATTTGTGTCATCATGGTCTCATTCAGCTCGTTGTTTCCCATCAGTTGAGTCAGCAGGGCATTCCATGGGCAGACTTCATTTCTCATGCAGTCTTTACAGTGCCACCACAGCCACAGCTAGAGCCAGAAGCCATTCATGAGGAGGGAGGTCCATCACGCCAGCCCGAGATTATTGTGCCAACACATGTTGTTTCCCCACCACAGTGTACATATCAGAGAGGTCATAGAACCTTGTTTGCAGCAGCTCGACGAGTATTTTCTCCACAGCAGGTGGAAGGGGTCTCGTCGTCATCAT
>APFE031697581.1:0-19019 GCA_000404065.3 Pinus taeda
CTATTTTTGCCAACTTGACCAATCATCCATAAACAACATCCTGCAACTCATACACATGATCCATATGTCTAAAAATAGACATAGTCTAAAAATAGACTTTGCGCCATAATTTGCCTGCGGGCCCACTTAGTGAAGGCGACTCTTTTCACTAAGCTCTGTCATCTTGTAGCAATCTCAACATCACAGCGTGCTCCTCTTCCACCTAGCCCTTCTCCTCGGCCTCTTTTCTGCGCTTCTCAGCCAACTGCTGGACCTTCTGCTTTGCTGCTTCCTTCTTTTTCTTCTCCATGGATTTGTTGGTTCCCACGGCTAGATCGGATGGAGTATGCCAATCTTCCGACCAACACTTGATAGTTTCCTAGATAACATCATCCGTGGCCAAGTAAGGCAGATTAAACCATTTTTGTTGCGGATCCTTCCATGCCCTGATGTACACATGGTGGAAGTCCTCTTTAAACTCTACATATTCTAATAATTGTTCAAAGACATTTGGTGACAACCGTGGCTTCTAGTCAATGGCCATGCACAGACTCACCTCCTTCAACACCCAGAATACTTTGGTCTCTATGACACACGCGGCGTCCTTTGTTTCCTAAAGGGACGCAAACTATGCAGCCTCCACCAATCCCTTGTCTACGGGAAGAAACTAACTATCCTCCGGCAGATCCCAAGCGATGAGCACAATGGAGAGCAACAACCACACATAATGGAATGTTTTGCTCTCATACTGAGCCTCGTGACAGTTCACAAGGAACTCGCTACAGAGGTAGTGTGACCAATTGAACTGCACGCCCTCCACGCATTGTGTAACCAATGAAATTACTGGCATCAGAACCTCATTCATGTAGCATTTTCTCATAACTTTCCCAGCTAGGCTTTGTCTAGCAATTATCACCACAGGGTCAGTGATAGATGTGATAGAGTACCCGCACGGCTCCTTCACTAGCTTTAATTTTTCCTTCATCTTCTCTGTGAGGTCGCGCTCACTCGTCTTTCCGCAAAACTCCTTGGTTGGATTCAAGCCTGAGTGTGGTAAAAGCATGATCTGATGGATCAGCATATTGGTAATGGGGATCAGAGCACTCAGCCACAAACATTCGTCATGCACAGGGTCAACAACTGCTTGATAACAACAAGGTTGATGTTGGAGCGGTGGTAGTGGTGCACCCACAACAGGTTTAGCAACCCCGACTGATTCATTCCGTGAATCCACTCCACAGGCTCCAATGCAGTGACACCTAATTCCTTGTAAAATACCCTCTTCATATAGTTCTTTGTCGCAAGGTGGAGGAACCTCTCGTGGTCCGCCAAATCCCACTCTTCCAACTTTAAGTGGAGAATTCACGCCAAGCATGGACCTTCAAATGTAATGCTTTCTGGCAACAGGGGTGTATGAATCAGAAACTTCTCTGTGTCTAGGTCTTTGGTTATCTTCACTTTTCCCTTATGCAGAGGGATGTAATCCAGAAACTTGGATATAGGCTCCACCCCCTAGGCATCTATATCCTTCGTGCCCTCTTCAACCTCCAAATCCACCACTTTCCCCTTATCCTTCACCGGTTGTTTTTCCTTCTTCTGGGCCTGGGTAGTAGAATGATTCCTCGGTGACTCGTGCACCAGCATCGGCCTTGTTTTAGGAAGTTTTAGTGTCTACGGATAAACGCTTAAACCCCTAGACTAGTAGCTAAGTCTAGAACAACAGTTTAAAGAGTTCTATACTTTTCCTATGATCAATAGATTAAATAAGAGGCAAAGAATCCTAGCTGTAGCCTTCGCTTACTCCTTATGTCCCTTGACCAATTCTATCTCTCCTTTCTGTACTTAATCCACTTGAAAAGTACCTGCACACAGACAGAAGACAAAAACCGATCAAAGCATATGATAATGATCTATTGATTAAACATAGAATAGAATCAAGTTCATAATACACATATGAAAGCATCAATGACAATACAAACATATGGAAAAAGATTTGAACACTTTATTACTAAAAGGAAGAGTTACAACCCAACTTGCTTGAATCAGTATCACTCCTCCAGTTCAATCCCATCCTCTCCTCATAACAAAAAAGAAATTCTGACATCATTACAATACTTGAAACCAACTCAAGTCTCATACTAACAGCATCTCCCTATAATTCAATGATTTCCAACTCCTAATCACCTAGATGAGTGGTCTTTTTATAGGTGAATGAAGGAATTTATGCCATAAATGGTGATAATGAATGCCCTCCCAAACTTATAACTTAGTTCCATGGAGGAAGGGATAAGAGATTGATGTTCCTTAACTCCCTTCCTCATCCAAATACGAGCTCAAAGGAGTAGATAGGTTTGAGAAAATTCTAGAGGCATCCAATGGATAAGGAATCTTTCAAACCCCAATGGAAATTCACTCAAATTTGCCCAGCGTAGGACAAAGAGGGACCAAGTGCACTGCATAGCACCCTGTCAGTGTATGGTTTGCATTGCAGCGCACCCTAATGAAGGCCTATCTGTACTGATCTTCTTAGAGGCAATTTCAAGATGATTTTGGTCATGAAACTTCTTGGGAAGCTAGGCATTCTGATGGTTGACTTCTTTAGGGCATGTAACAACTAAATTAGGGTTTGATGGGCCCTAATAATACTGATCTGTAGGTTGGGGTTGATGTGCCCAAATGGATCTGTAACAGTTGCCCCCTAAAGTATGAAGTCGTAAATATGTATGTCGAGTGAAATTCTTTATCATGTGGAGAGGAGGTTTCGAAGCGAAAGGTGACCTGCATCAATTACAATACACATATCATGATAATTTGATTTTTCATCATGAACTAGCTAAGGGAAGGCATACCCATACTCAGCTTATAAAATTTCATTACATGTACAAATATAGACCCATGAATGGATGACCATGAATGTAAGGCCATTGTACATTTGATATAGTACTCCTGAATATATCGCAGCCCAGATGGATGAAACTAGATCCAAGGTCTTCAATCTCGTTCAATCTTTCGCTCAAGTACAAGTCTAACCATGAGAATAGATGATCTGAAGTCAAACATGGGAAGACATTGTCTGATTACCAGCCAATGATGTAAGCCATTAATAGACGCGAGAGGAATCACCGATAATGATAATGACCCTCAAGGTACTACAGTACATTTCATATGGTGTGAATAAATGATTTGATGTTGAACAAAATATAAAGTATTTCGGTCGAAGGCCAATGATGTCAACCTATCGCCGGAAGCGAGAAACTTGCCATTGATGTATGCAAGCCTCAAGGTACTTAATGGTTGTTTCTAAGTCAACTTCTTGGATGATCTGCCGATGTCGGTAAGAAGTGACTCGTCACAGAAGGGCCTTGATGTATCCCACATCAACGACACAAAACAAGATAAATGATTTTGGAGATGAGAAAACAATTGATGACACAAGGTTCAAGAATGGCAGTCATGAAAATGAAGGTTTACAGTATTGCACAGGATGAAGTTTGAACTGAATGACTTCTCTTGAACATGTCAGCAACACTAAGATGAATTGGTAGCATTGACCCAAAACAAAGTAATGGATGGTATGATAGACCAATGGTATGATAACCATCAAGTTGAATGACCCAACCCACATAGTCACGGTGATGAGGTGAAAGTGTCATGTTCAAGATCGACTTGCTACCATAAAGTGTTTTCCCCTTTTTCCAATTTTCCCCAGTCATTGCTGACCAGTACCTCTTTAATTTTTATCAAGCTTGAGGAGAATAACATATGTTTATTGTATAATTTCACCCTTCAGGCGAATCCATTGCTATTTGATGCTTTAATGAGTCTAGCGAAGGTGAAACTCGGTCTTGTCTAGATGGACAAGTTTGTCACTATTTGATGTTTTTAACGAGTTTAACGACAAAGATAACTCATTCCTTTTTATGTTTAGGGAGTTTGAAAAGGAATGAAAAGGAAACTCCACAAGTTATTTTTCGTAAGTTAATCTCTCAAGTCCGAAAAAGCGCAAAATAATACAAGAGAGATATCATTTCCAATCCTTTAACGAGCTGGGAAAGACAAGTGCTCGACAATCTTTTCATATTTAGAGATTTTGAAAAGAGCTTAAAGAGGACTCCAAGGGGGTTCCTTTTTCGTTTTTAACAAATCTCGAAAAAGAGATAAAAGTTTGCTTTTTGGTCAAAGATGTTCAATTTACATTTGAGCACGTAAGATTCTACATTTCAGTTGTTAAACCTACTCAAAACACCATTAAAATAGATTAAAAATACCTGTTCCATGGATAAAAATGAATAAAACTAATGTTTACTCGATTAATGTGCAAGAAATAAACATAAAAACAAGTTTCACCATTCATTTTTACCATTTCACTTTTACCCTTTGATTTTAGTGCTTTGGAGCAGTTTTTATGTCAAAGTTCACTAGTTGATTGTGGAGGATTCGGTGGACCGTTTCTCGTGTCATCCGGACCAGGTAGGAGCTATCTCTATTCTCCTTCATTTCATTCCATTTATTTTCAGTTTTAAGCAAAATTTTGACTTTTTGAGGCCCGTAGGGTTTTATTTTTCAAACTCTAGATCAGCGCACCCTTTCAATATCGAAAGGTGCACTGCATTGCACACACCTAGAAGGTTGTATGCATTGCAGTGCACTGTCTCTAAGGGAGGGGTGCAATGAGCGCAAAAACCAAATTTACATAGTTGTTTTCTCCCAAATTTACTGCTGATTTTTGCAAAAAATGGATCCTAATTTGTCTAATGGTTGCATTGCAGACATTCATTGGATCAAAATGGTGATTATATGGAGAGAACGAGAGCATGAAGAACAAGATATGATTGCCCTAAATAATCAGGGTATGGTTGAGGCACTAAGGAATTGTGATTTACTCAAGTATTTTTTATTATCTAGCATGTGGCAACAAATTGAGATTTTACAGTTCCTTGTTCGTTCTTAGGATCCTACCGATTAGGCCTTTCACATCAGGGACAAAGTGATCCCTTTTACCATCGATGATATATACTTTTTGCCTGGACTGTCGAGGTGGGGTGCCCCCATCTCACTATCAGTATTTACCAGAGGAGGTGAATCAGTGAGAGACTATGTACAACAGTTCTGCCGGGAAGGAGCTCAACCTAGTAGAGATGAAAAGATTAACATCAGGGATGTTAGTGATTTACCATTGAGGATGATCCTCTTTACCCTAGCAAAACTAGCTAGTAGTGCGACACTACATTTGGCAAACAAATCATACATGCAATATGCATTAGAGTGTTTAGAGCCAAATGTGTTCAACTGGTGTGAGGCAGCTCTTTCATCCATGAAAGAATAACTGACCAAGGTAAAGAATGGAAAGACAAAAAAAAAATTAGCTATGGGTCGATCCTGATTTCTTTTGCCCTGGAGAGAATACCACTTATGCAGCCACAACTCATTTCACTGGGAGTACCTGGACCTAGAGATCCACGGATGCAAAGATGGGTAGATCTTATGGCTAGACATGCTAGTCAGTCATTGATCTCATTTACCCCTGCATTCTTTGAATGGTTTGATCGACAGGATATGGCCTTCGCAGAATATCCATATTCAGGAATGGATTTCTGTGGTGATCTAGATTTGATGTTACCAGTTGGGGCATAGTGGAGTGCTATAGGTAAATTGTTTGACCAAAGTGTTTTTGATTTTTAAAGTTTGTACATTTTTTTTTGTGTTTTTTTATTATTTCCAACACTAAACAAAAAAAAAATTAAATGTATGTAGATGTTGGACCTGTTTGACCTATGGGACACCAACGAGAGGTAGGTGGGCCAACACAGAGACCATTTGGGAGAGCAGTTCTCCAAGATTTAGGCTTAGCCGAGACATCCGCTGAGCTACAGGATCACATAGAGGGTTTGACCCTAGGCATTCCGGATGTCTGGATCGAGGAGTTGCCTATGCGACTGCAGCACCACACCATCGGTGTGCCGAGTCATTGGATGAGACTCTTACGTATGATAGCACAGACCGTGACGAGCAACACTAGTCTACTTAGATGTTTCTGCATACATTTTGAGTTTTTGGGTCAGATGACCAATTTTTATCTTGGACACAAACTATTTGTAAAAACTTTTAATACCTATTTTACTTTCAGAGTTTTATTATGGTTAAGTGATGCAATCCTATTCAATTGATGATGTGAACTGAAAATATTTACTTTACATATGTCGCAAATGTCTATTTAACACATAATTTGCTAGAGAATCAGTTAATGTGTTTAGATTTCTGGAAATATGATGATATTGAATAAACTCAAAATACCTTTCCAAATACGAACTCTAAGGAACATGCGATGAATTGTTGGTTTCAGATGATATAAATTCCAGTAAGTTGTAGTACAACAAGTTGTGAGTCTAGCCTAATGATGATTCGGCGTATGCCAAGTGAAATGGCATCAGAGAGGATTTCAATCAACATGCTATACTCAATGATGTTTTTCGTCGATCGTCCAATACATATCCCTCTAAAACTCACTAACTCGCCACTTGGAACGAAAATGGCCCAAGCTGCAAAGGATAAATTCTATGTACTACGACTAGCCCCATCGGTGTAACCAAAAAATGGTTCCGAAATGTTCGACATATGCACAAAATCCAAAGTGGATTACTTAACCAAATAAGAACTCTAAAAGAAACACACACACACATGCAATCAAAGCATATATATAGTGAGTTTTACTACACTTAACTAAGCATAGTAATGTTTAAGGTATAGCCCATTTTGAGGCTGCGACAATGGAATCCCATCATAGTCCACTAACTCGTAGGCACCTTTCATCAAAACACGCTTAACAATGTAAGGGCCCATCCAAAGTGGTTCAAATTTTCCTGCGCCAAGTTTATCAAACTCCTGGTCATAAAGCAAGACCATGTCACCTTCTGAGAAGACATGAGGCTTGACAGTTTTATCATATTGTGCCTTAATACGTTTCTTGTGCACTTCGTTAGCCAATGCGGCATCACGATGGGTTTCATCCAGATGGATTAACTCTAAGAAAAGCGCTTCTTCTTCATAAGTGTCGGGTAGCAAGTCAATCGCGAGTTTGAGAGACGAGATTTCACATTGGATTGGTAAGACTGCTTCCAAACCATACACCAATTGAAAGGGTGTAAATCCAGTCGCATTTCTCACCGAGGTTTGATATGCCCACAAAGCCGAATACAGGATTAAATGCCAATTTCTTTTATGAACTCCAATCATTCTCTGCAACGTGTGCTTAAGGAATTTGTTGATAGCCTCAACTTGTCCATTAGCTTGCAGGTAGTATGGAGTAGAACTATCATGTGACAGTCCTAACTTGGCAGTCAACTCAACCATCATGTGATTGCGAAAATGTGATCCATGATCTATAACTATGGCTTGCAGTACACCAAAGTTGACAACCACATGGTTGAAGAAAAACAAAGCAGCCATTTTGCCACTGTTTTTCAATGTTGGCATCGCCTCGGCCCATTTGGTAAAATAGTAAATGGCGACTATAATATACCCATTCCCCCTGGTCGAGGTGGGGTTACATGTCATAAAGTTAATGCCCCATTTGGCAAATGGCCAACATCAACGACTGGATGCAGTGGTGCAAGTGCTAATCTGGTTTTTTGGTCAAATATATGGCAAGCATGGCAACTTCTGACAGCAGTAATGCAATTTTTGAATATAGTTGGCCAAAAGTAACCAGCACAGAGAATTCTCTATGTGGTAGCGTAACCAAATAAATTCCCCCCACAAGCACCTGAATGACATTCATTCAAAGCTTTTTCAGCTTCCTCATAAGTGAGGCACCTACGTAAAATCGTACCAACACCATGACGATAAAGTGTATCACCAATGATCAGATAATCTTTGGCTTGGTATCGAGTACGTCGATATTCAAAGCGAGAGGTATTAGATCAAAAAGCTTGGGTCTAGAGATAGACCAGTATATCTCCATACCATGGATCACTTGACAAAATAAGAAACAGAGACTCATCCAAGATTAATGCTTCTGATTTTAAATCATTGGAGGATGAGGGAAGGTTGTAAAGTAACTCAGCAAATACAAGAGATTTCCTTGATTTAGACTTGATGAATTCTAAATCAAACTCCTACAAAATTACTATCCATTTTGAATATTTTCCCCCCAGCAATTGACGTGACAAAATGTATGTCATAGGGTTGCAATCCGATATGATGGTAGTTTTACGAAGGAGGATATAATGACAAAATCTCTATACAGCTTGAACGGCTGCCAAAGCTAACTTTTTGACGTAGGAATACTTACTTTCTATATCGTTGAGATTACAACTCAAGCAATAAATAGGATGTTCAATTCCACTTTATTCTTGGACTAAAACCATACCAATGGTTGTATCTACAGCGGTGAGATACAGGTAATAGTCTTTTTGATAGTTTGGGGCATACATTCATGATGCTCTAATCAGGGAATCTTTGAGAGAATCAAAGGAAGCTTGTGCAACCTGATCCCAATGGAAGGGTACCTCTTTCTTCAATAGACATGTAAAACCTTTAGCCAACTCAGCATAGTTTGGAATGAACCTCCTCAGAAAGTTTGCCTCCCCTTGAAGTCTCTGTAACTGTAACAAGTTCGATGGTGGAGGCAAGTCAAGGATTTCTTGAACCTTAATTGGATCAAGTCGAATTCCATCTTTTGAGACTACGAATCCAAGAAATCGACTAGAGCCAACACAAAACACACACTTGTGTGGATTGATTCTTATCTTGTAGTGTCGACACCATAAAAATATTGCTCTCAAATGTTGCAGGTGATCAGACCGCTTTCGTGAATAA
Source organism: Pinus taeda (assembly GCA_000404065.3). Classification (NCBI taxonomy): domain Eukaryota; kingdom Viridiplantae; phylum Streptophyta; class Pinopsida; order Pinales; family Pinaceae; genus Pinus; species Pinus taeda. Next base: position 8,797 of record APFE031697581.1, read on the forward strand.
GTGGGTAAATCATCAAGATAAGGTTGAAAAATGTGCTTGATGTCATGGGAAACATAATTCATTTCCCTCTTAAATGTATCCCCTGCATTCTTCAAACCAAAAGGTAACTTTAGATAAGCGAATGTGCCCCAAGGACATATAAAAGTTGTTTTAGATTGGTCCTATGGGTGGATATTGATTTGATTGTAGCCAGAGAATACATCCATGAATGAAAAGATTTCACATTTGGCATATTCATCAATAATCTGATCAATAAAGGGTGTAGGATAATTGTCTTTTGGACATGCTTTATTTACATCCCTATAATCGATGCACACTCGAATTGTCCCTTGTTTTTTCATCACTGGAACAATGTTTGATACCCAGTCAGTAAGATGTACAGGAAAAATGAAACCAGCACGCAAAAGATTTTCAACCTCTGCTTTAATGGCAGCGACTTTCTTAGGATGAACAGGTCAAAGCCGCTGTCGTACTGGTTTGACATCAGGGTACATTTTAATCTCATGTTCAACAATACTTGAGTCAATTCCTGGCATCTCCTCATAAGACATGCAAAAATATCTCTAAATTCATGAAACAGAGCACGATAATTATCAAGTTCCAATGGAGAACAGGATTTGCAGACATGAATGTTCTCTACAATATTAGGCTTGGTTGAAATGTTTATAGAAATTGTTTCTCTATGTTTGACAAATTACACTCAGAATCTACAGTTTCTATTATAACAGAATTAGACAAGAAATCAACAATTGATGGGTGTTTTAACTCATTTGAATAATCTTCATTGTCATCTGGAAGATTGTAACGATGATGATAATCACCCCACAGTTCCTCTCCTATCAACATTTATTGGATGATTCCTTCATCCATAGAATGTATACGTGAAAAAGGATCCAAAGAGGTACCATATTTTAACGACCTATCTACCCATACAAAAGTTGAGTGCGGATTTGGGTTTGCCGCACAAGCTTGAAAGATTGATTGCTATGATAATTCAATGGGGCTTAATGGAAACACCTCATGATTACCTTCAACTTCAAATTGGTTGGAAATCCTCCTTAAATCAGACGAGGTGGAGGAAATCATGTTGCAGGTTTCTACTCTTGCCACTTCCGCCAAATCAGATGGTGATGGGAGGGTAAAAGTACCCATTAGGGAAGGATCTTTAAAGAGACCTACTCCAACACTTGAAGTGACAGTGGGGGTCCGTGTACCAACGGAATTCTTCCTGTAGCCTGTGAACTATTGACAAAGAAGGCTAGCTGATCAATGACTATGATTCCACCCTTAAAATGGAATGCAATAGTACAAAAGTACGTAGAAACCACAGCATCCATAGCATACACCCAAGGCCTTCCTAGTAAAATGTTGTAATCAAGGGGTCCATCAACTACCTCAACTTCAACAGTAACCATTTTGACCCCTAGTTCGATTTGCAAGTTACTCAAAATCCCACATAGAGTATATGTTCTTCCATCAAAAACTTTCAACATGGTTGGTGATCGTGACAACGGCGGTGAACCAAGCGTTTTCCAGCAGCTCGTGGACATAATGCAAGTAGATTCCCCCTCATCAATAATAGTTCGGTGAACATTTTTATTGAGAGCTTTTACTTGGATTAGGACAGTTGATTGCGCTATTAACTGTGGTGAATATCCCACATGGTTAAAGACCACAAGATTTGAATCCATAGGATCTATTCCACCTATTGCTGACAGTAAAGCCTATTTCTGGGAGGGACAGTTTTATAACACCTCAAGGGTCGACATAGCTGAAGGTGATTGAGCAAGATATTCTACTATGTTATAGTTTTGAGCTGCTCGAGCCCGAGGGTTGAATGTCGATTTGTGAAAAACTCCCTTTGGTGGTTTTATTGTCAATTCAGGTACAATAGGTAGAACAACTTCAGATGAAGTCAAGGTCGAAGGATTAGGTTGATTAGTGGCCTGATTATTTGAAGACGACAGATTTCCATAATCTTTGTTTCTTGTTGACACCAAAACATTGTTTTAAGGCTTTGTGATGGATAACATGAGTACTTGGGATGTGGAAGCACGGTCTGTTGCAACCAAATGTGTTTCCGGGGTTGGAAATGGATCTGTCAACACTGCCAATGTGTTTGAAGTCTTTAAAAGTTTAGAGACCTCAAAACGATGTGGACAATCTCTTCTATAATGCTCTTCATTACATATAAAACATGGATAAGATTTCCTTGCCGCAGTAGAGGAATCAGATGATTTCTCTGGAGGGGAATTTTCTTGTTTCTTTTTGTTCTTCCCCTTTTTCTTACCTACTGGTTGCTTTGGATTTTTGCCTTTGTCAGATGACATGACATTAATCTCGGAGGCAAGAGTATTTTCTGATGCATTGGTAGTTTTATTGGAAATAGCAAGAGTTTGACCAGATGGTCTTCCTACTGATTGTGTGCTTGAAGAATTGATCACATCGTCACTAGCATGAGAGTCCTTTCTCAATTGTGGAGGAGGTGGAATAGTGAAAGCTGGTCGAGGTGCATTGGGAAATTTACCATAAAACGTGTCGGATTGTGTGTAAATTAAATCCAGGTATTGGGCACAAGCAATGACTTGCTCTTCTGTGATGACTCCACCTTTTGCCACATCCTCGGTGATTGATGGCAACAAGGATTTTATGAACCACTCACCTAAAAGTTTATCGTGAACATATGTCTTAACCATTCGACGATGACGCCACCACTCATGAATGTGATCTGATATATGAGTAGCAGTAATCTGTTTAAAGTTGGTTAGGAGTTCCGTTCCAGTCTTGTATTTGATAGGTAACTGGAAATGGGTCAAAAAAGTAATGGCTAAAGTGGTGAAGTCATCGAAAGAAGCTCTTGGTAACTCAATGTACCATTTAGCAACTGGACCAATAAGTGTTCTTTGGAAAAGACAAAGTCTGACTGAATCGTCATTTAAGGAGTTAGATGAACACCACAAAAGAAAGGTCATAACATGATTTGATGGGTCTTCTCCAAGATTTCCGTTAAACTTCAGAATGTCAGAAGGTAACTTATGCAGAATTATCGGCCACCAAGGTGCATATAAGATTAGATCATTAGTGAGCCGATTCAAATCTAGTAATTCTAAAGTTGCTACAAATGGAAACTGTCGATTCAAGTCAGGTTGAGCATACCCAGGATATGATGGAATTGCTTCGGCAATAGGTCTTTACATACCGGCATAGGGCATCTGCATTTGGTAACCTTGGTATGGTTGTTGAACAAAACCAGTCTTAGGTGGTTGTTGATAACCAGGTTGAATAAATGGTTGTCCATAACCTGCAAATCCTTGTTGACCTTGACCTTGGTAAGCTTGAGATTGACCAAAACCAAGTTGAGCTTGTGAAACAGGGCCAGACTGAGGTTGGTACTGATGGAATTGGGGTTGTTCAAATTGAGGCTGCCACGATTGTTGAATCAATTGTTGTTGTTGTTGATATAACTGTTGTGGATTCAACGGTTTTTGTTGTTCAGCAATGAGAGTTTGGCTAGGTTGTGAATAAACTATACTAGTGTAAGCCTAGGTCAGTCTAGATAAGGGTACACTAACCTGAGGTTGTTGTTGGACTCCAGAAACAAGTGGTTGCTGTACAACAACTTGAGGAATTTGAACTTCTTGACTTGACACTTGTGATTGCAAGGTAGAAGGATCAGTTTGAACAGGTTGAGATACAACAGTTTGAACTCTTGACTATGGTACAATAATAACAACAGGTGTAGTAGGAATAGCTGACATGGTTTGCATTGGTTGTGTTGGATACACAAGCCTTGGTTGAACTGGAATTGTTGGTTGCCATTGACAAACTCCAATTCCAAGTTGACCTGAATATTGTGGGATATTACCATATGGTAGTCCCCAAGAATAAGGACGATACGGTGAATAAGCATATTGCTCTACATATGGTGGAAATCTAATATTTAATGGATACATAGGTATTTGTTGACCAGATTTCCCAGCGTGATACTGATATGTAGGATCAAACTGTTGAGTTCCCATTAGAGAAGAACCAGGTCAAATTCTAGTTGAGGACATGGGTGATGACCATGGTGTAGAAGCAACCCCTGAGTGGGTTCTAGATAATGATTGGTAACTAATCGAGATGGATGATTCACCATAGAGGTGCGACTCAGGGGCGGTAGAAAACATCAAAGAAGTAACAACAGAAAAATCTACTACAGTTTCATCAGATGATACAGTCTGAGATGTTAACGGTTGTTCAGCGATAGTTAATTGGCCCAAAAGTTGTCCTAAAGATTCTATGGGTATTTGAAAAGAAGTAGGATCAAATGAAGCAAAGAAATCAAGAGTACTTGGGTAAAGATAAAGCCCAGTTCCAAAATGAAACGGGGTTCTAGGTGTGGAATCTTCTTCCAATTCCTCCTCTATGGCAATCAAACATGGTGGAAGAACTTCACCGTCAGGTCCGTAAAAGATTTCTAGTGTTGGTGAAGTTGAAGTTTCAATAGTTACTAATGTCTGAGGGGTAACCAGTAAAGTAATAACTTCCGAGTGTTCAACTTCGAAGTCCAAATGTTCCAGTAAATGAACAACAGTTTCAGTGAGAGGTTCTTGAACAGCTTCTAGTTCAGATGTAACTTCTGTTTGAACTGGGATTGTTTTTTGATTAACTTCTAGTTGAACTGATTCAAATTCAGAAGTACTTTCTTGTTGAGCAATCTCAAGTTGAGGATCAACTTGTGGTTGAACAACTTCTGTTACTGTTTCACTAGGATCAGTGCTAATGTCCTCAGGTAATTGTGAAACTTCTTCTTCAGGAACGGATGTACCAGAAAGAGTTGGAGTAACTAGAGTCTCTGTACTTACCGAAATAGATGATTCAGGTAACTCAGATGAAGAACTAGGAGTTCTTGATGTACTAGACTCAGTTAAGCAAGACCGCTTTGTCCGAATTGGTGTCACTTTGGGAGGCAAAGGCGGTTGTCTCGCTATTCTCTAAGAACGACGGGGTAGGGGTTGATGTTCCTCCACAATTGTTGATTGATTTTATTATCAAAAAAGAAATAAAAAAAGGGGTAACTAGGAAAAAGGTTTACCAGGCAACTGTGAACTGCAGAATACCTCCTAGCAAACCAAGAAGTATGAGCAGGCAATATCCCCGAATGTTGTGTTCGGTGTATCACATTTGCAAGGCGGCTGACTCAGTTACTTAAGGATGGATAGCAACCTAGAGTTGTCCTCCCATATATACTCGAAGGTACGTGGAGGCCCAGTCCGTATAAGCATTGTCTAATGCAAAACCGCATAGTGAGAGAATTCCCATATACTTTACGTACTGTAACACTGCCCTATATACATGAAGGTATGTGGACGAGCTATGATATACTCACGTATGTGGAATGAGGTATCACAGTCGAGATGTATTGCAGACAAGTTAGCGATAGCTACTTTGTTTTACGACGCCAAAACACATCTCTAGCCTCGAACCACTAAATGTTTGCGTTAATGACAATGCTCCATTAGGTAAATTGATGTTTATTTTAAGTTTATCTTTCTTAGGAATTTTCCTTTCAAGTTCACCACATCATGTATTATGAAATTCCTAGGAATGCAACTACCATGATAAGCATTCTTTTCATTCAATTTAACGATGAAAATCCTAGCTACTTAGGGATAGAGCAATCAGATTTCTTTTTTATCAAAGAGAAAAGAGCACAATCTAAATGCAAATTCCCTACATTATTCCTTATCAACACACACAAACTTTTCAATGCAACATGCATGTATTTCTTTTCAGTTTCCCTTAATGTGAATGAACAAAAAGGAAATATGCACAATCGATCAAAAATCTCTTTTCATAAAAAGGACGATTTTGCGACAATTTCTTTTCAAGGAAAGGAAGATTTTACGACACTTTCGTTTTCAAAGAAATGAGGAATTATGACACTTTCAACAAAAGGACTAATCATTTGCACACATCAATCAATCGATCTTTCATGAATGAATGTTTGACAACAGTTCAATTTTTTAAGGAAAAGACGATTTTACGACACTTTCTTTTGCTAAAGATCAATCGATCAAAAAACTAACATTCAACTATAGGTTGAAATGATAAAGTGAATAAATAAGAAACATTTATCAATCCTAGTCTAAGTAGGGTCAGTAAGGAGATGAAACACTATTTTCAAAAACAAAACATCATTAACATTCAAAAATAATTCAAACAGGAGAAAATTGGCTCAAAAACATCAGCTCCTAGATGGGAAACTGGCCCTCAAGGGATTAGCGCAGGCAACAGTGAGAGACAGTGCACTGAAGCACACTGGGTCTATGTAGGAAGTGCACTGCAGCGCACTGTGTCCTTCATTGGACTGCGCTGGCGATAGTAACCAAATTTGAGGACAATTTGGCACAATTTTGGCTCAAATTTCAATGACAAAAGACTGAAATTCAATGAATGACCACAAGTACAGTATGTAGAAATGTCTTAAGAGGTTGATAAGCTACTAGGATGGATGATCGCTCCCCAGCGGAGTCGCCAATTTGTTTTGGGAAGTTTTAGTGTCTACGGATAAACGCTTAAACCCCTAGACTAGTAGCTAAGTCTAGAACAACAGTTTAAAGAGTTCTTTACTTTTCCTATGATCAATAGATTAAATAAGAGGCAAAGAAGCCTACTTGTAGCTTTCACTTACTCCTTATCTCCCTTGACAAACTCTGTCACTCCTTTCCGTACTTAATCCGCTTGAAAAGTACATGCACATAGACAGAAGACAAAAACCGATCAAAGCATATGATAATGATCTATTGATTAAACATAGAATAGAATCAAGTTCATAATACACATATGAAAGCATCAATGAACAATACAAACATATGGAAAAAGATTTGAACACTTTAATAGTAAAAAGATGAGTTACAACCCAATTTTCTTGATTCAGTATCACTCCTCCAATTCAATCCCGTCCTCTCCTCATAACAAGCAAGACATTCTGACATCATTACAATACTTGAAACCAACTCAAGTCTCATACTAATAGCATCTCCCTATAATTCAATGATTTCCAGCCCCTGATCACTTAGATGAGTGGTCTTTTTATAGGTGAATCAAGGAAGTTATGCCATAAATGGTGATAATGAATGCCCTCCCAAACTTAGAATTTAGTTCCATGGAGGAAAGGATAAGGGATTGATGTTCCTTAACTCCCTTCCTCATCCAAATACAAGCTCAAAGGAGTAGATAGGTTTGAGATTCTAGAGGCATCCAATGGATAAAGAATCTTTCAAACCCCAATGGAAATTCGCTCAAATTCGCCCAACGTAGGCTAAAGAGGGACCAACTGCGTTGCATAGCACCCTGTCAATGTATGGTTTGCATTGCAGTGCACCCTAATGAAGGCCTATCTACGCTGATCTTCTTAGAGGCAGTTTCTGGATGATTTTGGTCATGAAACTTCTTAGGAAGCTAGGCATTCTGATGGTTGACTTCTTTAGGGCATGTAACAACTTAATTAGGGTTTGATGGGCCCTAATAATACTGATCTGTAGGTTGGGGTTGATGTGCCCAAATGGATCTATAACAAGCCTCTTCTACTTGTCTTTCTTGGGTTTGGGGGCTTCTCTCACTAGTGTAGGCTTCGACCTAGGTGACCTTGGTTCCGTAGGCACAGTAGCCAGAGCTTCCATGCTCACAACCTCTGGAGTAGCTCCCTTATAGGCAACAGTTTCTCCAGCACTTGTAGTTTCACCTGGCCCAGACATCTTACTGAGAATAAACCGTTGGGTATCCTCATGTAATTTATCAAATACAGAACTAGCAACTAAATCCGCGAAAACCTAAGGATTCATAAACAATCGACAACATAGCTCAAGAATTCTAAGGACGCAAAGTGTTCTTTTCTCGACAGCCATGCATAATTTATAGGCGAATTCAAATTCAAATTTGACCATTCCCCCCAAAATACGTCCATAAATGCTAATTTAGCGGCAGATCTCCAAAGATTTCATCCTTAAATGCTTTAAATGTCCCCCCCCCCGGTCCTCTTAACCGTCTCCGGGCCATCAAATCATGAACAGTTACTGTAACTGTCATTTTCTGGTTGTGTTGCGTGGTATATCCCCTTAGAGCATAGCTCCCTTCGTGCGCCTTCTGATGCTGTGACATTACCCCTTTTTGCACATCCCCTTTGTCGCATAGTTCCACCAACCGAGTAGTGTAGTTTATAGTCCCGCACTTCCTTACAGCTGCCTGGAGTGCTAAGACTATGATATTGTCATGTAGTAATTGGGCTAGATCCTCGGTGTGTGGCTTCAACTGACTACCATTTACCCTTCCCAGAAATGGTTCTCCATTCAACTTCACGAGCTGAACTGCTCCACCATCTATAATGTCATTGATGACATATGGTCCCAGCCAGTGCATCTGAAGCTTCCCTGGGAACTTAGAAAACATATTGCCATATAATAAAACCAAATCATTTACCTTAAAGGTGTGCAGTTTGATGTGCCGATCATGCCAAGACTTTTCAAGTTCCTTCCGAACCTGTTGATGGAATCCAGCCAGAAATCTATCTTCCTCGAGCTCCATTAGCTGCGTGAGCCATTCTTCTAAGGTGTGGAGTCGTTAATATGACATGATTATTGTCACTTGTGAACGTTTATTCCACTAAATTCTACCATTCTTCATCATGTTATTTATTATAATTTATTATATAAATCCATTTTATGATGATTTATGCTCTTACATTATTTATTCTCCTTTATTTCTAATAAATTGATTATTATGCATTATTTTACCAATGATAGTTCTAATAAGTTGGTTGTAACCTTATTTACCATTTTTAGCCTCCAAAGCAACTTCCAGATTGAAGATTTGATTTTTAAATCAGCCAACTCAGAAATTCGCTGGTTTAAGGAGTGACAGTTTTGCGGTTAAGATTCTGAGCAAATGAAGATGAATTTGGAAAATCCAGAACATGGGTTTTGTCCAGAACGGGCCCAATTATCTTCAGAAAGAACAGTTTGCCCAAATTCGGCCTGTACAGGGAGAAACACAGGGTTCTTTGAGCACGATTTTCTCAGATTTGCAGTTGCGGCCGTCCTCCAAATCTTAGCTGCAAAGCCAAATTCGCCTTGTTCTTGTTGATCAATTGGTTAGAAGCAAACCAATTTTGTAAAAGAGATCATGTTGTACTTATCTTTATTATAACTACTCTCTGATCTCTCTTTATTTAAATCAGAACAGAGATCAGAGAGGGGGAATGGGGGATGATGGAAGAATGATAGAGAAATGATGGACAACGATGGTGGATTATTCATGATAGGATAGGGATTGTTGCATGCTGTAGCTTTTGCTGTTGTAATGATTCCACAATTGGCTGATTAATAAATGAATTGGGAGTTGCTGTTCACTCTTCTCATTCTGAAGTGACCCCGCAGCATCCGCTGGCGGCTAAGGGCCCAGCCTCTGGTGGAGTACGCTGCTGCCTCTACTGTATAGTATATTCCTTTGTCTTATGCGTGGTTTTCTTATCTTTATTGTTTAGTAATCTGATGCATGAATGCTATGTTATCATTAATTCATTAATGTTTCTTTCCGAAATCCTTGTGGCGATTCTGCATTATATTATTGAATCTTTTCCAGAATTGATTGCATGGCATCAGTCTGAATTGGGTATTTCTGTTACAGAGCTTTTGTATTGAACATTACCATCATGAGATTTATTTGAAGTTATGATTATTGGAATCCGGAAATAATGTTTTATTTGGAAACATAGTTATCATCTCAGATTACTATCTTAGTGTGTTGAATGTATATATGATTGACGTTCCTGTTTTATAATGAACTGTTGTTCCAAAATTCATTTGTAAATATCTTCTTGCAAAGTAAAGATCATTGGAATTGCTTTTGCCGATTGTTATTTGATTGCGGAATGAGAGTGTTGAACTCGCGAGATTTAGTTTCTTTCTTGCTGTTTCATTTTACTGCTGTCCATTTCATTTCATGCTGCTTTTTGTCATTTCCTTTTACTTGCGTTTATTGTTTTGGTGTGAGAGAAGGTCCAAGGCTGTCGTGAGCCTCAGCAAATGCTACCATGCTCTCAGATCCATGGTCCATACTCTAATTCCTTTTGCATCAATTTCTAGAGGAATGAGTTATTGCTACTATATCCTCGATTGATGGTTGTTTGAATGAATGATTTAGTTTAAGACATTTCAGTTTCTTGCTGTTTCAATTAGATT
>APFE031697581.1:19215-73932 GCA_000404065.3 Pinus taeda
TTTTAAGCACTATACTGCAAAACATTACTCTTGAGTAAATAGCCGCCTCAGACAGAGTACACTCTTGAAATAAAAAGTCATCCCTGGGTTGATAATTAATGTGAGGTAATTAGGTGTTAAAAAGACCCTTTTTATCGCTCCACATAAGGCTCCACAGTCCACCATTCCCATGAAAGCTACTATGCATAGATTAGGCACGATATACTCCATAGGCATTACAACTTCCATGCCATAGACCAACCTAAAAGGTGTCTAACTTGTGATCTTTTTGCAAGTAGTTATGTATGCCCATAATACTACTGGTACACGCACGTCCTAATCATTCTGTTGCATGTTGTAAACCTTTGTTAATGCATTTTCCAATATCTTATTAAAAGCCTCAATTGTTCCATTGGCCTGAGGATGGTATGGGGTACTCTTCTGATGGTAAACCTAGAACTCTTCCGTTACTGCGTTGATCGTCTCATTGAGAAAATGTGTGATGCGATCACTCATCAATACCTTTGGGCACCCAAACCTGGTCAACACATATTCAAACAAAAATTTTGCTGATGTTGCCCTTGTACAGTCTTTCACAGGCTATGCCTCTGCCCATCTGGTTAATTACTCTGTCGCGGTGATGATATACCGCACACCCATCTTCTTGCCTGGGGGTTGAATTGGTCCTACAAAGTCAATTGCCCATTTCTAAAATGGCTACAATGACACCTGCAGATTTAGAGGCAACTCATCTCTCCGTGACGGCCTGCATGTTCTCTGACATGCATCACATGCCCTACTATATGCTTTACAGTGTTTATGCAACGTTGGCCACCACAACCCAGCGCATAAAATCTTCTGCGCTACTGCTTTTCCTGCATAATTCCCTCCTGCAGCTCCTCCATGAGTTTCAGTGAGGATACTATTTTGCTCAAAATCAGGCACATAACATCGAAGTATTTCGTCTAATCCCATCTTATACAAATGGCCCGCAATGACCGAAAAGTTTGTCACGCACACCACCAATTCTTTCTTCTGTTGACTGGTATATCTCTCTGGAGCCGCCCCTGTAGTCAAGAAGTGGATAATATCCGTAAAGTTATTATCCACTATGTGCACCATGAAGAGTTGTGCGTTAGGCATCCCTTCCTCCAAATTGGTAGGCTCCTCTCCTATTTCAATGTGCGACAAATGGTTTGGTCCCGCATTCAATATTCCTAGCTTCACAATTACTTCAAAATCATATTCTTGAAACAACAACATCCATCTGCATATTCCCCCCCCCCAACACAGGCTTATTAACTAGATACTTCAATGCAGAATGGTCTGTGTACATCTTGAAATGTCCACCTAGTAGGTAATGTCTGAATTTCTGGAGCGTGTACACCATAGCCAACCCTTCGCACTCTGTCGTCGAATAATTATTTTCATCTTTTAACAGCTTCTTGCTTGCAAACACTATAGGATGATCCATCTCCCCTTCACCGGCCTGCATTAGCACTACTCCTAGCACAATACACGAGGCATCAACATGCACGTGGAATTCCTTCTTCCAATCCAGGAATACCAAGATCACTGTAGTGACCATTTTTTTCTTTAATACATCCATACTGCGTTGACATTCTTCATTCCAACTAAATGTAGTGTCCTTCTTCAGTAGCTTTTCCATAGGCGTGATACTCTGGGCGTAGCTCTTGATGAATTTCCGATAGTATCCAGTATGACCCAGCATTGCGCGTAGTTTTTTGACACTTCATGGCACCTCCAAATTAACTATGATTGCGATCTTAGCAGGGTCCACCGTTATTCCATTCTTGCACACCACATGACCTAGAAAATTTCTAAAAGGGACGTAGAACAAGCATTTCTTCAGGTTCAGCTCGATCTGATACCTTCAGCATGTATCCAACATCAAGCGTAAACTGGCTACATGGCGCTTTACTAGCCCAAACACTGTCCAATCATCAAAATATACCTCCAAGAACTTGTGAATAAATTCTTTGAACACCATGATGACTACGCGCGAAGATTTCTAGTGCATTCTTAAGTCCAAAAGGCATCTGTAGATATTTCTCTATAAATCAGATAGCTCCGATACCATGTAGAAATTATCACTGTAGATTAAACTGATTATGCAATGTACTAAAGCAAAATACTTAATCTGCTTATACAATCAAACTTACGGAAGCTTAATTGATTTTGAGCCAGATCAAATAGAACACATATAACAGAGAAGAAGATTCAATCATACATGAAACACAGAAGAATACTCTGGGGAAAGCCACAGCTAAAAACCCCGCTATCTGTATTACCATACAAGTGGAAATATCTCTAGATTACACAAAGCTTTAGCTCACAAGTTATCTAGCTCTCAGTACAATCCCTCACTGCTGCTCATAGACAATCAAAGGCTTCTCACAAACCTTCTTCTCTACCCTCGAAAGCCTCTTATTTCCTTGCGCAATTTCTCCTGGGTCCTCCAACTGCAACCTGTGTGATTCTCACCTCACACACAACACTGACCTCTGAAATAACTACGCAATCCTGAAGGAGATAATTCCTTCTGCATGGATGAGTTTCCTTTATATGAAAATTCCTCCAACTGATAGTACAATGTCCCTGTCTTTAATCTCAACTAGGTCTTTCTCTGAACTGACATGCATTTGTTATTTATGAGAGAATATTCAGTTATCTAGAGAACACTAGTTGCATGCATGCATGCATTAACTAACTGAACTCCTAATTAGTTCCTCCAACTGTTTGGAACTAATTTAACTGGACTTAACTCAATTAACTAAGCTAACTAATTACAACTCAAATACAACTCATCTTTATCTCCTTAATTAAGGGATAACTTCCTCAATCAAAGGGATAATTGTTGCATGTCTTCACAAAGACTTCATGTTTGATTTTCTCCAACTAATTAACTCAAGATGAATTAATTAATTATTTTTCAAACAACTGGTGAGACTAAATTCGAATTTTAATTCTCAGTTTTGATTCAAGGACAAATCAAAATTGGAATATATCTCAAAATGCTATTTTTAGCATTTCTATTTTTTGTTATTTCCAACAGAGATGGAGTATATCCTTAAATGCTATTTATAGCAATGCTATTTTTAGCATTTCTATTTTTAGCATTTTTTATTGCTATTTTCAACACTCCCTCTCAACAAGAAAGGCATTCAACTCAAACCCGATCCTGAACCTTTGGAATGTTCTGCATGCAACACTTCTCTCAAGTGGTGTTGCTCCAACAACTCCAGAAACAAAAAATATCAAACCTGAATTAGAATGATGCCTCCATCATCAAATTCTCTAACTGTTATTGCCTTTGTTGACTGAAAATTCTGCACCTCTGTGCTCTTCAGTATCTGACTGCTCTAGCCTCTGTCACTTTGATCTCTGACTGCATCAATCACATTGATTCCTCTAGATGCATAGGTGCTGCTGTTGATCCTATCTCCCAGCACGGCATCTACACTGCACCTCCTCTCATCATGTTGCATCGTACTGCCCACTACTGCACTACAACTCAATTATTGAGAAGTAAGTAACCGATCTCCCAACTAAACTCCCTGTTGGGCTAGGAACACCCTCTCATGTTGAAGCCCCCTCTACCACTCCATCTTCATTTGTCTCTACCCACTCAGCCAGTCCTGCTACTCCTCATCGGGGCTCCCGTAGCAAGGTCTAATCAAAGAGGCTGGGTACCTCAAGGACCTTACCCCTATTTCAGCTTTCTTGGGACTATCACTCCACAGTGCTCCACCTCACACCTGAAGGTATGGTTGCATGTGATCCCTCTACCCACTTGGCTCGAAATTTCCCCCTACTGGAGGTCTCTGCATGAGTGGATGCCTCCACTCGATCTCCTCTTGGCTTCTCTAGTTGTGGCTGCTCCATAACCTCCTGAAGTTGCTTCACCAATTGTGGCTCTTCCACAATTTTCTGGGACTTCTTCTAAGGCTTCATGTTGGGAGTTAATTTACTCTCCCTCTCAACCACCAAGTCTATAATAGTTGCCTTGCTCCTCAAGGCCTTGCATGCATCTTGAACCTCAAGAGCATACAGGTTCTGTATCCTTGAACCAATCTATTTCACCTGACCCGTGTTGATGTGTCAAAGGAAAACCTTTCCCTTACTGAAGACAACATCGTATCCTTTGTCCTTCACCATCGCGATCGATACAAAGTTTTTCTTCAGTCCAGGCATATACTTCACATCAGTCAAGGTGATAGAAGCTCCATGCTCCCTCTGAAAAGAAATCGTACCTTCACTTGAAACACGGTACTTTCAATCATCGCCCATCTCGATGCGCATCTGGAGGTCCTTCTCCTCCAAGGTACTAAATAAGCTTTTATCGTCGGTCTTGTGGAATGAGACTCCACTGTCAAGAAACCAACCACAACCCATCATCGATGAAACCATGCATTCGATGAGGGTAAAATCCAAATCGAATGAAGAGGCCAATCCCTCACCTTTAGATCCTTCCAAGGATCCATTCTTGGATTTATTCAATGGACAATTAGTTGCATAATGGCCCACCTCATGACAATTAAAGCATCTCACTTTAGATTTATCAATCTTCTTCCCTCCATGAGAAGAACTTGATTTGGGATGAGAATCCTTCTCCTTCCCTTTCCTCTTCCTAGCCTTACTGGCTAAGGCTAGATTTTCTTCATCCTCCTTGGATGAAGAACCATCTCTGGTGCTTCTCCTGATCTCCTCCTGCATCATATCTGACCACAGTCGTTCCTAATCTGGCAGTTTCTCTCTCCCATTCACTGAGTCCAGTAGCTATGCCAACTCTTAGAAATATCGAGGAGAGCAAGACTCACCATGTCATCATCGGCTGTTGTGATTCCTACACTTTCAAGCTCATCTCTGCAGGTGGTGAGCTTGTTCAGATATGTAGAGATTGTGTCACCATTTTCACACTTGATTTTCCAAAGCTTGTCCTTCAACGCCAGCTTCCTCTGGTCGATGTTGTTCTGATATAGGTCCTTCAATGTCTTCCACATTGAAAACAGAGTCTTCTTCCCATGGAGACTCGAGACAATATGGTCTTGAACTCCCTCCAGAAGAAGCCACCTTGCTCTCGCCACACATTTCTTCCATTCTGCCAATTCTTGGGCATTAGCTGCTGCTGGCTTGGGAACTTCTTGATTAATGAAGTCCTTCAAACTATTTTCCTCTAATACCGCTTCCATGTGATCCTTCCATGCTATGTAATTCGAGCTACCATCCAAGGCATACTCGAGTCTCAAGCCATTGAACGCCATTGGTGAATTTTGATATGTGATAAGAAAACGATTTTGTACCTACAATCAAGAACTTCAAACTTATCCTGTCTTTGTATATTGTTCTCCACTTTGATCACCTTTGCTCTGATACCATGTAAAACTTTTTCTGCAAAGCCTCGCTCTAATACCATGTAGAAATTTCTCTATAGATTAGATAGCTCTGATGCCATGTAGAAATTCTCACTGTAGATTAAACTTATTATGTAATGTACTAAAGAAAAATACTTAATCTACTTCTACAATCAAACTTGCGGAAGCTTAATCAATTTTGAGCAAGATCAAATAGAACACATATAACAGAGAAGAAGATTCAATCACACATGAAACATAGAAGAATACTCTAGGGAAAGCCTCAGCTAAAAACCCTACTATCTATATTATCATATAAGTGGAAATATCTCTAGATTACACAAAGCTTTAGCTCACAAGCTATCCAACTCTCAGTGCAATCCATCACTGCTGCTCATAGACAGTCAAAGGCTTCTCACAAATCTTCTCCTCTGCCCTCCAAGCCTCCTATTTCCTTGCACATTTTCTCATGGGTCCTCTAGCTGCAACTTGTGTGATTCTCACCTCACACACAACACTGACCTCTGAAATAACTGCGCAATTTTGGAGATAATTCCTTCTGCATGGATGAGTTTCCTTTATAGGAAAATTCCTCCAACTAATAGCACAATGTCCCTGTCTTTAATCTCAACTGGGTCTTTCTCTAAATTGTCAGGCATTGGTTATTTATGAGAGAATATTCAATTATCTGGAGAACACTAGTTGCATGCATGCATGCATTAACTGACTGAACTCACAATTAGTTCCTCCAACCGTTTGGAACTAATTTAACTGAACTTAACTCAGTTAACTGGACTAACTAATTACAACTCAAATACAACTCATCCTTATCTCCTTAATTAAGGGATAACTTCCTCAATCAAAGGGATAACTGTTGCATGTCTTCATAAAGACTTCATGTTTGATTTTCTCCAATTAATTAACTCAAGATGAATTAATTAATTATTTTTCAAACAGCTGGTGAGACTAAATTCGAATTTTAATTCTCAATTTTGATTCAAGGACAAATCAAAATTGGAATATATCCCTAAATGTTCTTTATAGCAATGCTATTTTTAGCATTTCTATTTTTTGTTATTTCCAACAGAGTTGGAGTATATCCTAAAATGCTATTTATAGCAATGCTATTTTTAGCATTTCTTGTTGGTATTTTCAACAGCATCACTGTATACTTGAAACATCCCCACTCTGTCATGAAGGTGGTCTTACTCTTGTCTTCTGGCGTGATCTTAATCTAATGATATCCAGAGAACCCATCAGTGAATGAGTAGGCCTCCTTCCCTCCAACATTATCCAGTACTTCATCTGTGAATGGTGTCAAAAAAGGATCATGAACGTATGCATCATTAAGCTTCCTAATATCTACATAGATATGTATTTCCCCTTTCTGCTTCTTTTCTTGAAGTACAATTGGACTCACCCAATCAGACTCCTCCACAGGTTCACTAATGCCTACCTCAAGCATCTTATCCAACTCTAAGTGGACCTTTTCTTTATACTTGGGATTAAGGTGATATGGCCTCTGCTTAATCCGCTTCGTGTCCAGCTTCAAGGTAATCTTCATTACACCCAAGTCTCCTATGACACCTTTCAGGTATGAAAATTTTGTAGGGAAAAAATCCTGATATTCACGGAGCAACTCAGTGACCTTATCTATTGTGACATCATCCCAATAATCCCCAATCTTCGCAAACTTCGGCTCCGCTTCTATGCCAATGTTTACTTGCCTAGTTTTCAGTGGCGCGGTGATGTCTGGATTCTCTATCTATGGTCCCTCAACTTCGCGTTGGCCTTCTGCCTCTGCAATTTTAATATTCCTGCGATCCTCATCATCTCCTTCAGTAGTCACATTATAGCATTCCAGCGCATGGCGTAGTTGGGTGCTCCAATCTGGTTGAATCAATTCTAAAGGATCTTATGGTATTTTGAATATTGTTGCCTCAACCTCCTGCAGCGCCTCATCAATTCTTTTGAACCCATCCTCAAAGATGAATGTCATCAAAAATCCTTTCCTTAAGACATCCCACTTTGTGATGTCATGGCGGAGCTTTGTTTCCAGGTACCAATTCATAGGAATGATGTCCAAAGTGTGACAGAATATATGCACCCACTCTGGCTGCAGCTCCGTTCCATAAACCTTACTCCACTTTGCTAAATGATTGCGCAGATCATTTATCCCATCATATTTCTTAGTTAGCCGAACTTTTGGGTGACCAAACCACAATCTCATCATTCTTCAGTACTCACGCCATTCTTCAAAATTGTACTTATGCGTACCCCACCACCGTGCGGGCGTAGCACGTAGTGCCAAATCTAGTGCTTGGAAGCGATGTTTCTCAGGTAAGTATTTTTCAAAGGCATCTAAGAACTTATCTACATCAGTTAAACCATCATAATAAGGTATATTTCTTACCTCTAATGACACACAGTGCAGCGACTTAGTCATCATATTGTAGTGCAGCATAGATACTTCGTGCAACCTATTCTTCCAATGCTCCAACTCTTCATCTAAATCTGATGTACAAGAACTTTCGTGGTCCTATGCAATTCGTCCATTAACTGTTGGATTAACCTAGTCTTGGTCTCGCACTGTTATCTTATAGATCTGGTCCAAATCATCTACACTTTCATAGTCGCGGACCGGTTCAGTATAGCGCGGCCCTTCTGTAGGCTCCAATGGGGCTACAGTGCGGAGCGATTTTCTTTCAAATCACATTGTTTGCTTCTTCATACCCCATTCATATCAATAGCCCAATCAATTCCCAGGAGTACGAGGTATGGATTGATGTCATCAACAATCTCTATCACTTCAAAATCAGCCAGTGCGCTCCCACCTTCTTTATCCATGGCTACCCCATGCAATCGCCCCATAGGGATAATATTTTGTTGGTTTTCCATCCTCAATTGAATTGGAGACCATTGCAATGTAGTTCTCCCCATCCTTTCCCATGTTTGTTTAGGCAAAACATTCACATCTAATCCCGGATCTAAAATAACCTGGTCCATCGCATAGTCTCCTATTTGCACGGTGAGCCTCATCTCACGCCCTGTTCTTGCCTTATGTTTGCCTATCTTTCTGACTATGTGGTGTCCTTCAAGAGCAGTATCCTTACCAGCACACTTACTTATCATTTCTTGTAGCCCTTTCATGGCCTTGCTATCACGCAGAAGCTTCATACAAGTCTCCAAAAAGGTGGTAAGTACAGAGGGGTCAACCTAAGCAGACAACTTATCCTGACTTCCTAAGGTAGAGGCCTCAGCAAAGCTTTTCTTTGCTTCCATGGATGTTTCCTTTGCGTGCTCCAAGTCAAACACAACTTCTTTTTCTAGAGCCTTGCGGACCCATTCACTTTCTTCAGATTATTTCCCTTTATCATCACAAGTCATCATTCCACTTCACAGCACAATATTCACATTGGGATCCTCTTCGCGGGGCTCGGCCCTCATCATTTTTAAATTCTGGGTAGGTTGTTGAGGCTACGCCTTCTTCTCCTTCATCTTGGCTATTAATATAGGGCATTCTTCTATCGCGTGGTCAAACTGAGTACAGTATTGGCATGATGGGCATGTTTTTCTCGTACACTCCCGCGCGTAGTGTCATGGCACTCCGCAATTATAGAAAATAACTTGACCACGACCTCTACCAGGTCCTCCTCCTCCTTGGCCTCATCTATGTGCCTAACATCCTCCATGTGTTGCCCCAGTGCCTTGATCCGGAGCCCGAGTTTCTGTTTTCATTCGATAGCGGGCATTCTTTCCATCATCAATTCATAGTTATGGCAGTTATGCTCATCGTGGCCCACCAATTTACAGAAATTACAGAATAACTGTTGCGGCATCTATACAAATTTTTACAGCAAGTGACAATTTTCCATTACATGTTTTCCAGCTACCTAACAGATAGTGCACAATAGCGCGGGCCCTATACTTGGTCCTGCTAGAGCTTCCGGCCTCAGAGGCATTGGCCCTCCTCCTGCAACATAATTCACAAAGATAGGGTAGTGATCTTTATCATGCCCCTGGATTTTACACTTCGGGCACCAAACTTCTTCGCACACCTCTGACCGAGCCGCTTTTTCCTTTTTCAAGCTCTGTAACTCCAAGAAGAGGTTCTACAACTCTGCATGAATCTGTTGAACTCCCAATGACATGTCCTAGATAGGTGTCTCATGTAATCTCATTGTGATCTCCAGTGCTTTTGCCTGAGTTCCTATCTTATTGTGACAAAGCAATCCTTAAGTGGGGCAGGAGTGAGGCTACAAACCATTTGCGTTGCTAACTATTTGTGAGATTCATATTAGCTTCACAGATCTGGTACTTCAATCTTTGATCTAATTCCCAGGGTGTTTTGTTTGGGCCTCATCATGATTTCCTTGAATCCAATGACTTATTGAAATTCAAATTGGGCTTACCGAATTCTTTGTTCAGAGTGGTCTGAGTGTCTTCTAATGATGCCAGTGGATTATCGGTGCAGTACTTAATGTACCATGTCAGCGCACGATCCTGCAGAGTGGTAACCAACCATGCCTTCTTTATATGATCGTTTGTAATATTTTGTGTCGTCCATACAGCCTTCACAACAACCCAAAACTTATCTGGGTCCTCACTTCCCAAGCCCTTGAAAACGGGCAACTTCATGGTATTCAACATGTTGAACAGTGGCGGAGGTGGTAATGGTGTGGGTGAAGGTGTATGTCATGGAGGTGAAGGTAGAGGTGGTGTGGGTGGATGAGGTATTCATGGAAAATACTATTTTATCAACTGTACAGCGCTTCGCGATGAGGCCTGTACAACTCCCTCGTTGTCACTCATAGGAGGTTCTATCAATGGGATATATTCAAGACTTGCTCTCTCTTGATTTCTAAATATTCTTCCACTTCGCATAGATCCAAACATCAAGGCAGTGGCATAAATCGCTTTTCACACAAGATCATTTTAATTCAAGTATTCAAAGATCTCAAATACCTACCTCACGGTCCCTTGAAAAAACGCCGCTCTGCTACACTGTATCTGACTGAGGTATCAACAGTGAATTCTATCACAAATCCTCCTATGACTCGATCAAGCCAGTGATAAACAATGCGCATGATCTTATCTTCAGAAGCTTCCAACCTCTGCACTAGCTCCGGGGTCCACACTATTGGACCGTCTATTAGATTCCTATACCAATAGGTTCAACTTTCATGATTGACTGTGGAAGTGCCAAATATGTTCATCCTTTTCATGCTGCAAAGGTTCCATATTTTGAAGAATTTCACTATGTATAGGTGGTTGACTCCTGTCACAATTGATGAATAGCCAAAGAGTCTAATCCTGGCTAGATCATGTTTGAATTTACATGTCTTAGACTAGAGAATAAAGGTCTGCACAAACAGTTTAAGTTTAGCAGACAAGTAGTTAGGCAGAGAAGCAAAGGGTCTCAACAGCTTAATCTGAGCCCTGGAAGAAATAAGGGTAGACTTAGATAGAACGGAAGCTAAGAGAAAAGAGAAGAATCAAGGGTTGCTAGTTCAAGTGCACCCAATGAAAATGAAGAGAAAATGTTAGCTATACTAGGTTGGGTAGGCAGTTTTGATGGTATAGAAGCATGGTTTGTGGGCAATTTTCTCCTTGGGAACAAGTTGCCATCTCATTAACTCATAAGGTACCATGGCAAGGTGGCTACAAAACAAATGGAGCATGACTAATTCCCCTCCCCATTTTCCCAAGAAACACTTACTAACATTCCCCCCAAGGGCAATGAGATCTGCTCATTACCTTTAGACCACTTCATCCCATGGAAAAGCTAAGTGAAAATGTGTTTTCACCTAGGCAAAACAAGCCACATTTCTTGTGTAAAAAGTCTTTATTCCATTTTGCCAAAGTTTCCTAAACTTCACCATTTGTCATCCTTTCATTCCCCCCCCTGGCCTAAGTTTTCACTCTATAAAACTTAGCCTAAACCATACAAACCCATCCCCCATAGTCATATTAACCTACTAACCTTATTATATAGCTCCTATGTACATTCCCCTCCCTTACTATGTATAAAAACACAAAAAACCCTAAAAAATCTAATACCCTGACCCTTGGCTAACTATAGCCATATTTTAAATATTTCTAGGGAGTTATTGGTCCACCAGTGGCCAATAACAACCCTCCACGTCCCCATCAGGACTTGTTTGGCCTCTGGCTAAATAAAATAGCCGAAACCCGCATTTTTCCCCAAAAAACCCACTTTTCCAAAGTCTGAAAATACATCAAAAACATTACAAACCGCAAAAAATTAAAGCGGGTCCCCCGCTGCTAACTTACTGCCACCTCCATCACCCACCAACCGTCCGATCGGCGCTGTCAGATCCGATGGTGGTCGATGATTTCGGAAGCCCCAACTTGTCGAACGATAGTGTCCGGGGGATGGGCGGTATTTCCACCGTACCGAGGATGCGTGTCAAGCGCCCGGTGTGTTCGGAGCCCCCTCCCCCGAAACCACTTCCCCCCAAAAGTGGTTTGGGGAATACCACTTACCACCCGCCCGCCTCCCTGCTGATGTCATGCCCACGTCACCTGATGATATCACTCGCCATGTCACCCGCCACGTCATATGCCATGTCACCTGCCATGTCAGCATCCGTACCCCACTACACGACAAAATGATGTCATGCTGACATCATCCGAAAAAAGCGCCCCTAACCCGCCAAAGTCAAATTTTCGAGTAAAAAGGGTGAAAACGTTTGTTTTTACCACTTACCTTAGTTTTCTCCAAGTGACCTGTGCATGAAAAATTACATGCCAAACACTATTTTCGCCGTTCAAGTCCGCCAACCAGCAAGTTTATTATACAGCTTGGCCCCTTGGCCCACCTGGTCACCTGCAAATCTGCCATTCCACCGAGAAAACAGATATTTATGACAATTTGCCCCCGACCCTATTTTTCATTGCTCTTCTCTGTAAAATTGGCCACAGAGCCTATAAATTGAAAAGAAGAACACTGTGTTGCTGCCCAAATTATCCCAGAACCTCTGTCTTGCTAAAAATCACCACAAAATCACATAGTGAGCTAAAATTGAACTCGTTCAGCACTGCAAACTCTCCAAGAAACCTCGAAAGCTGTCTTTTGCCCACAATTGTAGCCCATTATGCCAAAAAAGCCCATAGCTCCTGTTTCTCTAGCTAACTTCAATCCACAAAGCTAAATTGAAGCCAACAAACCAGTTCCAACGGTGAAAATCCCGGAGAAATCCACAAAGCCATCGTTCTGCCCATTTTGCCTGCACAGAGTCAAAAGTTCCAATTTTAAAGGCAACAGAGCTTAGCCATGGAAGGTCCAGTAGCCTTGAACATCACTCCCCTTAATGCACCCCACAAAGAGTTGGAACATTTTCCATTGGCTAATAGAGACTATCTAATCCAAGACCTAGTAGGCTACCAAAACCATCTTCAAGCAGTCTGTGAGCTCAGAAATAGTTACTTAAATCAAGATGATGTCTATGGCATTTGGGAATCAAATCTACCCAAATACTACCTCCCCTCTGTGAATATATTCCCTGAGATCATTCACCTCTGTTGTGAGAACTATCAGCCAACAAACAGGGCAGTTAAGAGTCCATCTGGGACTACTCTTTTTTATATCACTCATGACTCTATAAATCAGATGTTGAACTTCAAACCAACCCACCTCCAGTTTCCTCTTACCATGAAGTACTTGCTGGATGAAGGTCACAAACTCTCTAGCTCAGAGATAACCAGAATTGCCAAAGTGTTCATGAGAGCAGATAGCCAACCTAAGGAGCCACCTCCTTCTCACTATGCATGTTTCACAGAAATGGGTAGATTAGTGGTTGATATGATATCTTTTGTATTGGGGTTCAAGACAAGTGAGCATATTGATGAAACCATATTGGTTATGATGTCTATCTTTACCCCAGGGCAGCCCCCTACTGTCAAATACAACTATGCCAAGTTTATTGCCAACAAGATACATGACCAATTGTTGAGAGGCCAGAGAGCCATCAGCCAACAAACTTCTGCTAGCTCTCACAGACAAGAAAGGGAGAGGCAGCATGGAATGGAAGTCTCCTCCTCAAGGTCACAAGCCAAGAAACCATCAAACATCAAATAGTCATTCATGGAGATTAAGGCTCAAAATGAGTCACTAAGAATTCAGTTATATGATCAGTTTCTTAAGATGACACCCTCCAAACAACATAGACTAATGGTAGCCTATGACATCAAGGAGGAGAAAATGATTTTAAGTCATTTCAAGCCCAAGGTTCAGCAGCCACAGTCTGCAGCTGATTACATAAGGACCAATCTAGAGGTCCTTGCCAAAGACATACACCCAATGGACCAAATAAAATTGCACAAACAAACGGGTGAAATGGTCTATGCTACACTGGTAGACAAGGCAATGCTGGCCCACCAATTAAAAGAGTCATTGAGTAATACATCTGCTCAATTGGATTTGGAGAAGATATCTTCTCTAGCCAAAGACAACCGAATAAATACTCTGGAAGAAATAATTGTTGAGTTGGGACATGATCCCAAGGATGCCAAGGGCATCAAAGCATTGATCAAAAAGAAGGAGGAAGATATTATTGCCCTTAGAAAGCAATTGAAGCTTCCTGTCACCATGCATCCCTAAACAACAGAACTAACACAAGAAAAAGCAGAAGAGGATGTCATGGATTTATTGATGAGAATGAACCAAAGGCTAATGCAGACCGAGCAAGAGTTGGAGAAAGCATTGCAAACTAAGCAGGGAGATTCGACCTCCCAGCCACCCAAAACAACTCCAACAATTGTCTCTGCTCCCCCCACAGTCACAGCAGCAAACCCTCCCACTGAGCCAGCATCAACAACAAGTACAGCAACTACAGATGCTACAGTAGCAACAACAACAGAGCCTGAGACTAGCATGAGGATGGAAGAAATGATGAAGGCAGTGAAAGAGCTAGAAGCTCAAATGTCAGAGCTCAAAGAGACAAAATAAAGACTAGCCAAGCTAGAAGTGAGCTATGACAAATCAAAAATAACAGTGGCAGAGAAGACCAGAGAGGTGAAGACCCTGGAGAACAAGGTGAAATCACTAGAAAAGGATCTCACCTTGCATAAACCTCTGGCAGACATTAAAATGATTTTGTGGACCAAGATTGGCCAGTCCATTACTGACCAATGGCGATCAATTCAGACAATATATGAACAAATTGAATTAATAGAAAGGGCACAAGAGCAAATGCAAAGGGCCAGGGCATCATTAGGAAATATGCCTGAGCAGGCCAATAGGCTCATCCATTTTTTGAATACCAATACTAAGGAACAATTAACAACTTTGGAGATCACTGACAGGACAGGCACCATTTTGACAATAAAGAAGGTGCTAACAATGAGAAATTTTATACAAACTTTGGAAAGAAAGTGCCAAGAGATGCAGATGGATATTAATGCCTTCACAGAGAAATTCACAAAATTGCAGCAAAAGGGTCTACCCAGTTTAGTAACAAGCAATCAAAAACTGTTATCACATCAACAGTATGCTCATCGGGTGAACATGTATGTAACAAATCAGATCACTACATCATCCAGTAGCTCAGAAGACACAGGACCTCATTCCGGACAGAGCTTGTATGACAAATTGGAGAATTTGTTTTTTATAGAACATGAAATAAATCATCTTTTTGAAGTCAAGCCTAATTTTACAGGTATACTGATGCTGATGAAATACTTGTAAAAATAAAAAGACATCAGTTGCCTACAGAACAGTGGTGGCAAAGTATGCTGGAAATTTTGCCTAAGTAAATTTGGATCTTTTTGCCTATGTACACTTGGTCAAAGAGCAAGACACGTGGTAGATATGAAGGAAGGAGCTCAAGCGAGGATCAGGACACATTAAAGATGAATCAAGAGCAAGTGAACAGATCAGGACAGCAACACAGGAAAGCAAATCAAGGACATAACTACCAGCCGAATTCCTGGGTGAAAAGTCTAAAATATCTTGTCAGTTAAAGCAGCCAGCACAGCCACAACAACTCCTACCTTTACTTCTGCATTTATTTCTCTGAAAAAGTAGTTGAAGGAAGTTATTGCTCCTTATCTTATCTTCAAGATATTTTGTAAACTCTCCTTTTGTATAAATACCCCCCCAAAGAATGTATCCGGGGTTGGTGATTCTCCTATTGAACTGTGCTGTAACTCAGATATTTATTAATACAAAGGGCATTGAAATGCATTGCTGCTAGACCTTCTGAATGTGGATGTGATGATTCTGGACTCTGCTACAGAATTCCGGTGTCTTCCTTTGGCTCAATAAGTTATTCTAAACTATGTTTTGTGTTTTCTATGTTTGCAAATCTCATATATGTTTCATAATCTTAACAACAGGGAAAAAGAATAGCCCAGAACTTGTTTAAATACACTCTGTGTTCAATTCCTGCTGTTACTGATGTTTTCTTCACAATTAGCATAAATAGAAATTCTTAAATGCTTCTATTTCTACTAATTCCTTCATTCTGAAAATTGTCAAGGAATTCTTCACTGCTCCTTGAAAATATTCAAGCATTTTCCCTCTACCACCATGATAAAGGATTCTTGACTGCCCTTTACCCCCTGGCTTACATCCCATCAATCACTAGCTTTCAATATTGTTCCAAACTGATTATCTTGCTCTGTAGTATTGCCCATCATCATAGAAACACACTCAGTAGTCCATCTTCATATACTCCATTGCCCAATGGAATTAACTCTTTCAGACTTGCATCCTACCTCTGTTTGAAATCACCATCCAAACCCATTTAAAACAAACCTCTGCACATCATAACTAGCATAAAAACTTCAAATAAACAAAGTTAAATTATATAGAGAGAGCCCTCTCTGGATGCAGTTTGGCTAGAAATTGCATCTAAAAGATTGGTTAGTGGTTACCTCGGTCGTATTCCCTTTTCTCACAAGTTTTGGGGAACAACCTGAGTGATAACATCATTGGTGACTCCACTGGGGACCTGAATGAATGTCTGTTACTACTATCTAAATCCCTAAAGTTACTTCAGTCCAACTCCAGTTTAGCTTTAGATTCTAAACAGCTGTCTCACAGATTCGTTTGGCCATCCTTGTTTCAAACATCCCTGAAGGAAAGCCCCAATCCTCCTACATTTTAGTATCTTCCTTCAAAATATTGTCAAAACTTGTATCCTACAAATATTCCCAGAAAATACCTAAACATACTTAGAAGCTGGCTCCAAAGAAGAAAACTCGATACACAAGGTCAAACCCAAACCCAAATCCTCCAGCTATTTTTGACAATCCAAATCTGGTTGCTAAGAGCCTTAGGAAACCAGAAAATCAATAGAGTTCTGCTGATTCAAACCTTGAACCATCCCAGCAGAAACCCATTCAAATCAAACCTCCTGCAGCAAATTCTCAAACTCTTCTTCCTATTGTTATAGCTCCTTCCAGTTCACCTTTATTACTCCAAAATCTATTTTCCACCCATCCATCCATAGCACTTATCTCAGCTCCTATCCCTGTGCTTCCAGTTGTCCCACTTTTCCCTACTAATATGGCAAATAGATATGCTCCCCTGCAGTTGCCTGCCAAGCCAGGGGCTATGCCATAGGATTACCAAGGAAAAATTACCTACTTTGATAGTACAGGCACTTACACTACTCAACAACATACCAAGAGAATGACAGACTATTTTGAAAACTATGAGATTGATGATAATGATGTTAGGATGAAAATTTTTGTCCAGGGCTTAACTGTTGATGTAAGGGCATGGTTTAGGTCACTCCTTGCAAACACAATTGCTAATCCAGATGCCCTTTATTAAACTTTCCTAAATAGGTGGGAGAAGAAAAAGGACCCTTTACACATCTTAATATAATATGAGAACTTGAAAAGAGGCCCACAAGAGAGTGTCCAAGATTATTGTGCCAGATTCAACAATACATACCTTGCTATTCCAATAAATCTTAGACCACCACCAGACTTAGCATTGATCAAATTCCCTGATGGTTTTGACTCAGACATGGCTTACTAGCTCAGGGAGAGAGCTCCTCCTAGCCTTGAAGATATGCAGAGTATAGCTGTGAGTGTTGAAGCTAATCTAATTTCCAAACGACATCGAGCTAGAACTGAAAGAAGAACAACTTTCAAAGAGGAACCCTCTGCCTTTGAACAGAAACTCAATGCAATTATTAAAGGCATGGAAAGGTTGGGAGATAGAGTGGGAACTATTGAGAGGAAATCTTCATGGGACAGCCAACCAAACAACAATGCAAAAAATCCAAACTTTAGAAAAAATCAAAACCCCAATGTAGGAAAAGTTGGTCCAGACCAAAACATAAGACCTCCCTTCCAAGAAAACTATGCAGAAGCTTCCACATCTAGTGAACCAACAGAGGACCCCCACATTAATCTAATGGGTCTCAACAGTGGCCAACCAATTTTCCTAACTCAAGAAGATCAAGAGGCTCACACTCTTAGTCAGTGTCAAATGAAATCTGGGGAATCCTTTGATTTTAAGCAAGGGTATGAAACAGCTGTGTATGAAGTCCACAAGCAATACAACTTGAGAAATAGGAGAATAGACATCCCTGATGATCCCAAGCAAAAGACAGTCAAGCAACCTACCAAAACTAAACTCAAGGACTCTCATGTACCAATCATCCCTAAATCCACTTCCAATCCAAATAGTTCATCAGGTGAAGATGTTTCAGACAAAGATAAATCAAAACAGCACCCTACATCTGTCTCTCCATTCAGAGAAGTTGTAGAAGAACCTTTGGAGGATGGTCAGCAAGCAACCCAAGTTCATCATAATATTCCAGCAAAAGAGGTAGTTGTTGAAAACTCAGTTGAAAGGCACAACCTTGTTGCCCAAAATGTCAAAACACAAACAGAAAAACCCTTTAATATGGAGGCTGAAATAAGTAAGTTAAAAGTGTCCATCCCATTATCTGAATTAGCTAGGCATGAAATTTTTAGGGAACAAATCAACAGATCATTACATATTTCAGAAAACAAAGATTCAGTGAACATCCTTGATGATCAACTAGAACTTATATTTGGCCCTGAAGCAAATGGTAAAACAGTAGATGGAGGTGTCCCTCCCTTTTATGTAAGTTTAAACATTCATGACAAGGTGCTTCACAATGCAATGTTTGATTCAGGAGCTTCACATAATCTGATGCCCAAATCTGTCATGGAAAAGTTGGACCTAGATATCACAAGGCCATACAAAGACTTGTTTTCCGTTGATTCCAGTCAGGTCCGGTGTCTAGGCTTAATCAAGGATCTATGTGTGTCATTAGTCCAATATCCAGCCAAGACAATTCTCATGGATGTGGTGGTAGCTGATATTCCACCCAAGTATGGAATACTATTATCCAGATCCTGGGGTGCCAAGCTACAAGGATCTTTGCAACTAGACATGTCTTATGCCACTATCTCAGTCTTCGGCCAGCCTAAAAGGCTATACCGAGAAACTTTGATGAAGTATGTGGTAAGTAGTCAAGAAAAACCCCAAAACTTTCCCATTTATGCTATACATTCAGACATGGACTCTTTTATCTTATACAACACTGAGATTCAAACCAAAACTGATGTAAAAATGTTGACTCTAAGTCAGGATGAATTCCTAGACAAAGAATCCATAGTTCAGATTCAAGAAATCTTGGAAAACAATAAATTAACAGTCACACATAAAGAATCCTATGAGACTGTAAATCCAACTATCCCTGTTGAGCAAAGGGAAAAAGCTCCTAATACTAGTTCAAATCAAGAAAACTTATGGTATCTAGAGTTTGATGGATCTGTTAATAAGCTAGGAGCGGGGGCAGGGGTTTGGATACACAATGTGAAGGATGACCATGCTGAGGGATATGCATTTAGATTGAATTTCAGGTGCACTAACAACATGGCCGAGTATGAAGCCCTTCTCTTAGGGCTCAAAGTGATAAAAAACTTAGGTGCAGCCCGGATATCAATTTTGGGAGACTCTGACCTCATCATTCAACAAATAAAGGGTAACTTCATTACAAATGATCTTAGGCTGAGGTCATATCGAGCTGCCACAATAGAAATTCTCAACACCTTTCTTGAATCCCAGCTGACCAAGATTCCAAGGAATCAAAATCTGCATGCCCATAGTCTAGCAACTTTTGCAAGCACTTGCAAATTGCCATTCAAGCCTAATCACCTATTCACTGCTGAAATAAAACATAGACCTGCAATGCCAGATAATGTCATAAACTGGCAGGTGTTTGAAAATGACACACAAATCAACAATTTCCTGACTTTGAAAGAAGAGTTCTCAAGCATAAAAATGGATACCAACACTATAGAGGAAAGCAATCAAATGGACAAAGTTGAAACACATATCTCTGATGAAATAGCAAACCAACTTCTACATCCCACCAAGTTCACTAAAACAGATTTACAACAACTTCATGAAAAATAAGGTGAGGATGCAATTGCAGCAAAGTGTGAAGTCATTGAGCTGAAGGATAATTTTCTACCTACAGGCCTCACTCCTTTAGAAGACATTTTTGACTCAAATGACATCTCTAGGAAACCTAAAATGCAGCCATTAAACGCAGAAATTGAGGACTGTAATTTAGGAACTGCAGAACAGCCTAAAATGATAAAATTGTCCAAAGGTCTACCTCCTGACCAAAAGCTCAAGTATATTGAACTGTTTAAAGAATTTCAGCATGTCTTCACATGGAGTTATGAGGACCTAAAGTCTTATGATACTGTAGTAATCCAACACACAATACCTCTCAAAGAAGACCAAAAGCCTTTCAAACAAAAACTTAGGAGGGTCAACCCTGTGCTGATCCCTTTGATTGAGAAAGAAGTTAAGAGAATGTATGAAGCTGGAATTATAGCTCCAATCAGATTCTCAGAATGGGTTTCAAATTTAGTGCCCGCTAGAAAGAAGACAGGGGAGATAAGGTTATGTGTTGATTTGAGAAATTTGAACAAAGTCTCTCTAAAGGATAATTACCCTTTGCCCAAAATGGATCACATCCTACAAAGGGTAGTGGGTGCTTCAAGGATATCACTGTTAGATGGATTCTCAAGCTTCAATCAAATCCTAATGCACCCTGATGACCAAGATAAAACTGCTTTCACAACCCCTTAGGGAACATTCAAATATGTGAAAATGCCTTTTGGACTCAAGAATGCAAGAGAAATTTTTCAAAGAGCCATGGATATTGCTTTTTCTAAAGAAATCCATGATTTTTTAGTCATTTACCTAGATGACCTTACAGCTTTCTCCAAATCAGATCAAGAGCACCTAGATCATCTAAGGCAAGTATTCTTAATTCGCAGGAAATATGGTATATCATTAAATCCAAAGAAATCGTTGTTTGGCCTAGAAGAAGGAAAATTATTGGGCCATATCATCTCCAAAGAAGGCATTATAATTGACCCAGACAGAATACAAGCCATCTTACAAGTCCCTCACCCCAGAAACATTAAAGAACTACAAGCCTTTTTGGGAAAGATCAACTTTCTTAGAAGATTCATACCAAATCTGGCTGAGCTAATAAGATTGCTGAACAACATGCTCAGAAAAGACTCTAAGGTTAAGTGGACAATAGAAACCAAGCAAGCCTTTGAAGAAATCAAAAAAGCTTTGACTCAAACACCAGTCCTAACAAGCCCCAATTTTGACAAGGACTTTATCATATTCTCATTTGCATCAGAACACACAATTGCTGCTGTCTTACTCCAAAAAGATGACCAGGGATGTGAAAAATCCATAGCCTTCTTCAGCAAAGCCCTTAGAGATGCCCCACTTAAATATCAAATCATGGAGAAACAAGCATATGCACTTGTAAAGGCCATCAAGGACTTTAGAGTTTATATCTTGTACTCTCATGTGATTGCTTATGTGCCCAACACTATTGTTAAAGACATTCTAACCCAAGAAGGCATTGAAGGCAAAAGGGGCAAATGGATAGCTACCATACTGGAATATGACATTGAAATTAAACCAACAAAACTGATAAAAGGACAAGGACTAGCTAAACTCATGACTAAAACTAACTTTCAAGCCCTTGACATAAATCAACTGGATAATGAGTAGGAGATGGCGACTCCACAGATCAATCAAGCCTTTTTACGATCACCCTGGTATGCTGACATATCTTTTGTATTATTAAACCTGCAAGCTCCTCCAGGATTATCTAGAACTAAGAAAAGATTTTTGAAAATGAAAGCTTCCAAGTTCTACATTTTAGATCATGTTCTCTTTTGGAAAAACCATGAAGGTGTTTTATTAAATTGTCTAATCAAATAAGAAACTGACAAAGTACTTAAAGAATTTCATGCAGGGGATTGTGGTGGACATTTGTATTGGAAATCAACTGCTGATAAAATCCTAAGGGCTAGATTTTATTGGCCCACCTATTTTCTGATGTGGGAAAAAATATGTAACTTTCTTGCCACAAATGCCAAATCTTTGAAGGCAAGAAAAAGTTGTTGCCTCTGCCCCTCAAACCCATTTCCACTGAGAAACCATTTCAACAATGGGGTTTAGACTTCATTGGGGAAATCCACCCTTCATCCTCTAGCCAGCACAAGTGGATTTTCACTGCTACAGACTATTTTACCAAGTGGATAAAGGCCATCCCTTGCAGGCAAGCCAATGACTCAGTAATCATTCAATCCCTTGAGACCAACATCTTGTCTAGGTTTGGCTGCCCGGAGAAAATTATTACAGACAATGATGTTGCCTTTAAGTCTAAGAAAATGATTAATTTATGTCATAAATACCACATTACCTTGGGCCATTCCACAGCCTATTACCCCCAAGGTAATGGCCTAGCTGAATCCTCCAACAAGAGCTTGATCAACATCATTAAGAAAGTCTTGGAGGAGAACAAGAAAAATTGGCATAAAAAGCTTGTGAATGCCCTATGGGCAGACAGATTAACCACCAAGAGATCTATTGGGACCAGTCCCTATCAATTGGTTTATGGAATGGAGGTAGTATTCCCTTCTTCTTTGGGAATCCCAGTGATAAAGCTGCTACAAGAGATACAAGTAGAACCTAATGATATTCAGAGAAGGATCAATCAAACTATTCACTTGCAGCAGACAAGAGAAGAGGCCTATCACAAAGCCCAAGTCCTACAAGAAAAGCTTAAAAAGATATTTGATAAAAGAACCAAAGTAGAGGATTTCTTCATTGGGGATAAAGTTTTAAAATGGGATTCCAGAAGAGAAGATAGGGGAAAACATGGAAAATTTGATTTCCTATGGAGAGGACCATTTATCATTCAGACTGTACAAGGAAACAACACCTACTTTTTGAAAAGTCTTGATGGTACAGAGGCAGATGAGGGACCAGTCAATGGCAGAATGCTGAAGCATTACTTTGATCCACCTTGTTAAAAATACCAGCACTTTAATTTGTACATAGTAGTGTTTACTTTCTGCTGTTTATTACATAAATAGGGTAGGGAATAAGTTACAGCAAATTTTGAGGAAAAGGTAAGGAATTAGGCCACCTATGGGTATTGCATTTTTAGCATATCAGAAGAAGCTAAAGAATCAGACTTGAGAGCTATGAAAATGATGAGGAATAATCAAACAGAGTACCCAAAACAGATCTGCAATTTTTAGAGTGAGTTCATGAGAAATATAGGCATTGCAGAGGAGCCATTTTTTGAACAAAAAAGGAGAAATTTCAGAATACAGCAAAGAAATAAATATAAGGCCATCTAACCTGTTGTTCTTGACTTTTCACTAGGAAAAGCCATCCCCAAGTGGAGCCACTGTTAGATTCCTATACCAATAGGTTTCATCTTTCATGATTGACTGGGGAAGTGCCAAATATGTTCATCCTTTTCATGCTGCAAAGGTTCCATATTTTGAAGAATTTCACTATGTATAGGTGGTTGACTCCTGTCACAATTGATGAATAGCCAGACAGTCTAATCCTCGCTAGATCATGTTTGAATTTACATGTCTTAGACTAGAGAATAAAGGTCTGCACAAACAGTTTAAGCTTGGCAGACAAGTAGTTAGGCAGAGAAGCAAAGGGTCTCAACAGCTTAATCTGAGCCCTGGAAGAAATAAGGGTAGACTTAGATAGAAGGGTAGCTAAAAGAAAAAAGAAGAATCAGGGGTTGCTAGTTCAAGTGCACCCAATGAAAATGAAGAGAAAATGTTAGCTATACTAGGTTGGGTAGGTAGTTTTGATGGTATAGAAGCATGGTTTGTGGGAAATTTTCTTCTTGGGAACAAGTTGCCATCTCATAAAATCATAAGGTACCATGGCAAGGTGGCTACAAAACAAATGGAGCATGACTAATTCCCCTCCCCATTTTCCCAAGAAACACTTACTAACATTCCCCCCAAGGGCAATGAGATCTGCTCATTACCTTTAGACCACTTCATCCCATGGAAAAGCTAAGTGAAAATGTGTTTTCACCTAGGCAAAACAAGCCACATTTCTTGTGTAAAAAGTCTTTATTCCATTTTGCCAAAGTTTCCTAAACTTCACCACTTGTCATCCTTTCATTCCCCCCCTAGCCTAAGTTTTCACTCTATAAAACTTAGCCTAAACCATACAAACCCATCCCCCATAATCATATTAACCTACTAACCTTATTATATAGCTCCTATGTACATTCCCCTCCCTTACTATGTATAAAAACACAAAAAACCCTAAAAAATCTAATACCCCGACCCTTGGCTAACTATAGCCATATTTTAAATTTTTCTAGGGAGTTATTAGTCCACCAAGGGCCAATAACAACCCTCCACGTGCCCATCAGTACTTGTTTGGCCTCTGGCTAAATAAAATAGCCGAAACCCGCATTTTTCCCCAAAAAACCCACTTTTCCAAAGTCCGAAAATACATCAAAAATATTACACATCGCAAAAAATTAAAGCGGGTCCCTCGCTGCTAACTTACCGCCACCTCCATCACCCGCCAACCGTCCGATCGGCGCTGCCAGATCCAATGGTGGTCGGTGATTTCGGAAGCCCCAACTTGCCGAACGATAGTGTCCGGGGGATGGGCGGTATTTCTGTTGTACCGAGGACGCATGTTGAGTGCCCAATGTGTTTGGAGCCCCCTCCCCCAAAAACACTTCCCCCCAAAATCGGTTCGGGGAATACCACTTACCACCCGCCCGCCTCCCTGCTGACGTCATGCCCACGTCACCTAATGACGTCACCCACCATGTCACCCACCACGTCATATGCCACATCACCTACCATGTCAGCATCCATACCCCACTACAGGAAAAAATGACGTCATGCTGACATCATCTGAAAAAGCTCCCCTAACCCGCCAAAGTCAAATTTTCGGGTAAAAAGGGTGAAAACGTTTGTTTTTACCACTTACCTTAGTTTTCTCCAAGCGACCTGTGCATGCAAAATTATGTGCCAAACACTATTTTCGCCATTCAAGTCCGCCAACCAGCAAGTTTATTATACAGCTTGGCCCCTCGGCCCACCTGGTCACCTGCAAATCTGCCATTCCACCAAGAAAACAGGTATTTACGACAATTTGCCCCCGACCTTGTTTTTCATTGCTTTTCTCTGTAAAATTGGCCACAGAACCTATAAATTGAAAAGAATAACACTGTGTTGCTGCCCAAATCATCCTAGAACCTCTGTCTTGCTAAAAATCACCACAAAATCACACAGTGAGCTAAAATTGAGCCCGTTTGGCCCTGCAAACTCTCCAAGAAACCCCGAAAGCTGTCTTTTGCCCACAATTCTAGCCCATTGTGCCAAAAAAGACCATAGCTCTTGTTTCTCTAGCTAACTTCAATCCACAGAGCTAAATTGAAGCCAACAAACCAATTACAACGGTGAAAATCCCGGAGAAATCCACAGAGCCATCGTTCTGCGCATTTTGCCTGCACAAAATCAAAAGTTCCAATTTTAAAGGCAACAGAGCTTAGCCATGGAAGGTTCAGTAGCCTTGAACATCACTCCCCTTAATGCACCCCACAAAGAGTTGGAACATTTGCCATTGGTTGATAGAGACTATCTAATCCAAGACCTAGTAGGCTACCAAAACCATCTTCAAGCAGTCTGTGAGCTCAGAAATAGTTACTTAAATCAAGATGATGTCTATGGCATTTGGGAATCAAATCTACTCAGATACTACCTCCCCTCTGTGAATATATTCCCTGAGATCATTCACCTCTGTTGTGAGAACTATGAGCCAACAAACAGGGCAATTAAGAGTCCATCTGGGACTACTCTTTTTTATATCACTCCTAACTCTATAAATCAGATGCTGAACTTCAAACCAACCCACCTTCAGTTTCCTCTTAGCATGAAGTACTTGCTGGATGAAGGTCCCAAACTCTCCAGCTCAGAGATAACCAGAATTGCCAAAGTGTTCATGAGAGCAAATAGCCAGCCTAAGGAGCCACCTCCTTTTCACTATGCATGTTTCACAGAAATGGGTAGATTAGTGGTTGATATGATATCTTTTGTATTGGGGTTCAAGACAAGTGAGCAAATTGATGAAACCATACTGGTTATGATGTCTATCTTTACCCCAGGGCAGCCCCCTACTGTCAAATACAACTATGCCAAGTTTATTGCCAACAAGATACATGACCAATTGTTGAGAGGCAAGAGGGCCATCAGCCAACAGACTTTTGCTAGCTCTCACAGACAAGAAAGGGAGAGACAGCATGGAATGGAAGTCTCCTCCTCAAGGTCACAAGCCAAGAAACCATCAAACATCAAACAGTCATTCATGGAGATTAAGGCTCAAAATGAGTCACTAAGGATTCAGTTATATGATCAGTTTCTTAAGATGACACCCTCCAAACAACATAGACTAATGGCAGCCTATGACATCAAGGAGGAGAAAATGATTTTAAGTCATTTCAATCCCAAGGTTCAGCAGCCAAAGTCTGCAGCTGATTACATAAGGACCAATCTAGAGGTCCTTGCCAAAGACATACACCCAATGGACCAAATAGAATTGCACAAACATACGGGTGAAATGGTCTATGCTACACTGGCAGACAAGGCAATGCTGGCCCACCAATTAAAAGAGTCATTGAGTAATACACTGCTCAATGGATTTGGAGAAGATCTCTTCTCTAGCCAAAGACAACCAAATAAAAGACTCTGGAAGAAATAATTGTTGAGTTGGACATGATCCCAAGGATGCCAAGGGCATCAAAGCATTGATCAAAAAGAAGGAGGAAGATATTGCTGCCCTTAGAAAGCAATTGAAGCTGCCTGTCACCATGCATCCCCAAACAATAGAACTACCACAAGAAAAAGTAGAAGATGATGTCATGGATTTATTGATGAGAATGAACCAAAGGCTAATGCAAACAGAGCAAGAGTTGGAGAAATCATTGCAAACTAAGCAAGGAGAGTCGACCTCCCAGCCACCCGAAACAGCTCCAACAATTGTCTCTGCTCCCCCCACATTCACAGCAGCAAACCCTCCCACTGAGCTAGCATCAACAACAGGTACAGCAACTACAGATGCTACAGCAGCAACAACAATAGAGCCTGAGACCAACATGAGGATGGAAGAAATGATGAAGGCAATGAAAGAGCTAGAAGCTCAAATGTCAGAGCTCAAAGAGATAAAAGAAAGACTAGCCAAGCTAGAAGTGAGCTATGACAAATCAAAAATAACAGTGGCAGAGAAGACCAGAGAGGTGAAGGCCCTGGAGAACAAGGTGAAATCACTGGAAAATGATCTCACCTTGCATAAACCTCTGGCAGACATTAAAATGATTTTGTGGACCAAGATTGGCGAGTCCATTACTGACCAATGGCGATCAATTCAGACAATATATGAACAAATTGAATTAATAGAAAGGGCACAAGAGCAAATGCAAAGGGCCAGGGCATCATTAGGAAATATGCCTGAGCAGGCCAATAGGCTCATCCATTTTTTGAATACCAATACTAAGGAACAATTAGCAGCTTTGGAGATCACTGACAGGACAGGCACCATTTTGACAATAAAGAAGGTGCTAACAATGAGAAATTTTATACAGACTTTGGAAAGAAAGTGCCAAGAGATGCAGATGGATATTAATGCCTTCACAGAGAAATTCACAAATTTGCAGCAAAAGGGTCTACCCAGTTTAGTAACAAGTAATCAAAAACTGTTATCACATCAACAGTATGCTCATCGGGTGAACATGTATGTAACAAATCAGATCACTGCATCATCCAGCAACTCAGAAGACACAGGACCTCATTCTGGACAAAGCTTGTATGACAAATTGGAGAATTTGTTTTTTATAGAACATGAAATAAATCATCTTTTTGAAGTCAAGCCTAATTTTTACAAGTACACTGATGCTGATGAAATACTTGTAAAAATACAAAGACATCAGTTGCCTACAGAACAGTGGTGGCAAAGTATGCTGGAAGTTTTTCCTAAGTAAATTTGGATCTTTTTGCCTATGTACACTTGGTAAAAGAGCAAGACACGTGGCAGATATGAAGGAAGGAGCTCAAGCGAGGATCAGGACACATTAAAGATGAATCAAGAGCAGGTGAGCAGATCAGGACAGCAACGCAGGAAAGCAAATCAAGGACATAACTACCAGCCGAATTCCTAGGTGAAAAGTCTAAAATATCTTGTCAGTTAAAGCAGCCAGCACAGCCACAATAGCTCCTACCTTTATTTCTACATTTATTTCTTTGACAAAGTAGTTGAAGGAAGTTATTGCTCCTTATCTTATCCTCAAGATATTTTGTAAACTCTCTTTTTGTATAAATACCCCCCCAAAGAATGTATTCGAGGTTGGTGATTCTCCTATTGAACTGTGTTGTAACTCAGATATTTATTAATACAAAGGGCATTGAAATGCATTGCTGCTGGACCTTCTGAATGTGGATGTGATGATTCTGGACTCTGCTATAGAATTCCTGTGTCTTCCTTTGGCTCAATAAGTTATTCTAGACTATGTTTTGTGTTTTCTATGTTTGCAAATCTCATATATGTTTCATAATCTTAACAACAGGGAAAAAGAATAGCCCAGAACTTGTTTAAATACACTCTGTGTTCAATTCCTGCTGTTATTGATGTTTTCTTCACGATTAGCATAAATAGAAATTCTTAAATGCTTCTGTTTCTACTAATTCCTTCATTCTGAAAATTGTCAAGGAATTCTTCACTGCTCCTTGAAAATATTCAAGCATTTTCCCTCTGCCACCATGATAAAGGATTCTTGATTGCCCTTTACCCCCTGGCTTACATCCCATTAATCACTAGCATTCAATATTGTTCCAAACTGATTATCTTGCTCTGTGGTATTGCCCATCATCACAGAAACACACTCAGCAGTCCATCTTCATAGACTCCATTTCCCAATGGAATTAACTCTTTCAGACTTGCATCCTACCTCTGTTTGAAATCACCATCCAAACCCATTTAAAACAAACCTCTGCACATCATAACTAGCATAAAAACTTCAAATAAACAAAGTTAAATTATATAGAGAGAGCCCTCTCTAGATGCAGTTTGGCTAGAAATTGCATCTAAAAGATTGGTTAGAGGTTACCTCGGTCGTATTCCCTTTTCTCACAAGTTTTGGGGAACAACCTGAGTGATAACACCGTCAAGCCTCCACCTTCCTTGGCTATCTGCCAATTTAGCAATCCACTCGTACAGTTCGATTGGGAAGGTGCAGAAGAAAATTTAGTGTATCTCTGTGTACAGATATCTGTCCAACTGTTGTTCTTTTGTCAAGTGTGGATTTATGTTCTCTTGCATTGCAAATTCATTGATCTTTCTATCCAACCACTTCTCAATTTCTTTCTTTGTCAGATTCTAGGGATGCGACATCACACATCTCTTTATGTAAATTCTAGTCCCGGCAACGAAACCATTTGTTGGCTTAGGGGGTCCTGACCTAGTTTAAGAGTTAGTTGTGCCAAACAAATCCCTACACTACTAGCCCTTTCAGCATCAATCTGTGAAGCACGGATTGAAGTCTCACCCGAAGTAGTATGGGGGGATGTTGGAACCAAGTTTCCTTACCCAGAGATCAGTGTGATGTCATTTTGTGACCTAAATCTACCTTTGCGTAGATCAATAAGCCCTTATGGCTTATCGATGGAACTCCCTTTATTCAGCCTCTAGACCTCTGCAAAGGTCTACAACTAGATTTCGCGGACCCTGAATAGGTAAATTAACTAATTAAGCGCATCAAAGATTACTCTTAACCTAGTATTTACTCAGATCTGCTTAAGTTTTTGGTAACTTTAACGTATAATGATATAATCTTCGTGTAAACCCTTAATGTCAATTGCATTCACATAATAATATATATCCAGTAAAGTCACACATCAATACAACATTATTTCATAAACCCATCATTCATCACATCATAAAGCGCATTCATACATAGCATAAGTAAATAGGTAAAACAAAGGAATTACTGTGACAATCTTCTTTATTGATATTCAGTGAATACTTACAAACTCAAGACTTCCCTGCACACTCAGCTGCAGGGGTCCGCGCACTCAGCTGCGGACTCTACTCCAGGCCTCTGTGCACACAGCTGCAGAGCCTTCCTTCTTACTCTCTACGCTAACTCTCTAGACTCTTTCCATAGACCAAGCTTGTTACCTCCTTTAGACATCCCTAAGACACACCTATTTATACAATCCCAAGGTCCGTGGACCATGGGTAGACCTTCAAAAAGCCGACTTAACTTACATAAAAGAGGGTAAAACCCTTTTTTACTCTTTAATTATCTACGTGCTTCGTGACCACAATTTGTGGAGACTTCACATTTCTTTACATAAAACTTGGGATTTTGCCCCAAAATTGACCGAGGGGAACCCATACCAGCACAATATATGAAAAATTAGAGGAGAACATCACTCAGAAGATTGTTATTTGTTACAAAAGTATGTGCAGACTCCTAAGAACCTATATTGCAAGTTTTGTAAATCGGTAGGACATGATGAGAACTATTTTTGAGCTTATGAACTATTGATGGAGCATGGTGCTGACACTTCTAGAATGAAAGTATAATAACATGGACATGAGGACAATGGAAAATGCAGTGGTCGAGGTGGTTATCAAGGAAGAGGTCAAGGTGGCTGAGCTGGTCAAGGACGTGGACAGATTATTTGCTATAATTGCGGCTAGCCAGGACACTTTGCGAGCGATTGTCAGAATCTCGCTACAACATGTAAGTATTGTAAAGCTTTTGATCATGTAATTGAAGAATTTCTGGTACTTACGAAAAAAATGCAAGAAAAGAGAAACCAACAACAGACACAAAATATCCAAATAATGACTAACGAAAAAAGAATCGATGATCCTCGAATCAATATTGTTACTAGAAGTGGAGTTGCAACCGATGATGACAAAGTAAATGAAAAGAAGGAATATAAAACTACATGGATTAGAAAGATTGCTGAAAAATCTTTTGTCTTTGATATTCAGAAGGAAAAAGAAGTGTTTATGGAATCCAAGTGAAGATTTATGGATGTTGGAGCTTCGACATCTAGTGCACAGCCGAAATAGAAAAGTAACTGCCACAGATCATCAACTTCGACACAGAAACAAGCTTTGATACAAGATCACGATTCAACGAACCAAGAAGGTATTTTAAAGTATTTTTTTCAAACTTGTATGAAGTTATTAAGAGATCAAAAGTTTGTAGAAGGACTTCAGAAATTGATATATTCTTGTGCATCAAAATAAATACCGTGAAGTGAGTTGTGCACAGTTAACAATTTGCATCAACAAAAGAGAACATGAAGAGAAATGAGGCTTAGTGCACAGATAGGAGATTGTGAGATGGATCGCATTATTTAGATCTAGGATCTGAGGCTAATGTTGTGACAAAGCAGGCATGAGAGTTAATGGGTAAGCCTAAGTTATAGTGGTCACCTATTCAGCTAAGGATGGCAAATCAGTAGAAGATCTTCCCCTTTGGAAGACTAGCAGGTGTGACAGTAGACATTGAAGGAGTTTGCACTATGGCTGACTTTAAAGTAATAGAAATAGTGGATGATAGTAACCCCTATCATGCATTTCTTGGACTTGATTGGGAATTTGATAACATGGCTATAATTAATTTAAAAAAGAAATGGATTATATTCGAAGAGAATAATATGAGGGTAATTTTCCCTTGGGTCCATCAGAAGGAGCAAGGTATACAGAGCTAGTTAGAGAAGAATATTGTGCAATTGATATAAATAATATCTATCAATTGACAGCAAAGGAATAGGATTTTGTTAATCCTACTGTAGAGGGCAAGTTAACTTGGGAGCATGATAGTTCTTGTGCATAAAACTCAGAGGAATAATTGGAGAATTGGCAGAACAAGCTACATGAAGTATCTATAAGGCGTTGTCCAAGATTTACTAAATCAGTTCGTTGCATGACATCTGAGGTATGTAACCTACCTTCTTATGATGGCTTAGGTGATGTGAATATTTTTCTTGATGATTATGAGGAAAAATTTCCATAAAGTCAAATATTGTTAGCTTTGGATATAGCCCTAAAAGCTACTCTAGCTAGATGGTGGGGTACACATAAGAATAATATAGAAGGTTGGCAGCAATGTCGAAGATTGAAGTGGATAGAATTTGGTCAAATAAATACAAAAATAGAGTTGAAATATGATGGTGAAACCAGTCCCAGGGAGCACATTTGGTTATGTACTACAGCATGGAAGGAGATTCCACAACAAGAATGGATACGTGGGTTCATTCATACATTGGAGACAATTCCTCATAATTGGTACCTAGAAACAGAGCTTCGACAGGGTATTTTGAGATGGGCATATATGGTTGATGGGTTTATATTATTCTTTAGCTTTGAATATGATTGCCCATATATAGATTCAACCCTTCAGATAGTTAAGAGGAAGATCTTTGAGAATACAACTCCAAGGACATGGCAGCATCATGATTGGGATGCACAGATAGAACATGCACTAGAATGTTATAAGCTTATTGCAGAAGAAGAAGAAGATCCTCACAACAA
Source organism: Pinus taeda (assembly GCA_000404065.3). Taxonomy (NCBI): domain Eukaryota; kingdom Viridiplantae; phylum Streptophyta; class Pinopsida; order Pinales; family Pinaceae; genus Pinus; species Pinus taeda. Next base: position 51,532 of record APFE031697581.1, read on the forward strand.
CGACATAGTAGAATTAGAAGGACATCACAAAGTAAATGGACCTGAGCTAGAGATACCAGATATAACAAATCTAGCAAAGATAAAAATGGTAAATATAGGATCAGAAGAGGAACAGAAGTTTGCCACTATAGGAGATTATTGGGATGAAGAGATCTCATGGCCAAGATCCAAAGAATTTCATAGAAACTAACTACAACCCTCTTTTAAGTGAACCTGAAAGTGAAGAAAGCCTCCCTGGAAACACCGAAGTAACTCCACAGTATTCACCCTTCCAACCTTAAAGTTCGTCGAAGCCATAATCTAGTAGTAGTAGGGATAATTTTGGTTTCACCCCCCCCCCCCCCCCAACCACACCCACATCCCCCTCCCCCTCCCCCTTTGAGAAAAATTATGGTCATTGATATTAAGCTACATGTTTTTAAAGGAACTGGATCGGAACATCTGAAACAATTCTAGTTTTTATGCGAAGTAGTATGGACAGCGAAGCCGGTCCATGATGAAAATATAAAGAAAGCGCATCTTGTCACGACATTCCGAGATAGAGCATTGATGTGATACATGTAGTATTCAAGCAATCAGATCAGATCATTCACAAACATTAAAACAACGTTGGTAAAAGAATTTAAGAAGCATCACCAAGTTAAAGGAGATCAAATAGAGGCCTACTGAGTCTATTCTGAAATTTAACCAGAGATTCAAGGTATTATTGGATCAGATGAGCTTCAACATAGCTCCACATCAACATAAATAATGTTTCATAGTTGCGCTGCTACCACATATCATATTTCCTTTAACACAATAGAAGATAGAAACTCAAGCCGAAGCTCTAGAGCTAGCGATGAAATTAGAAGCTTCGCTTATACGAGATACCAATGTAGGTATGCAACAGAATCAGAGTCAGCTGGAAAATTTGACTCTACAATTACAAGATATAAAGAAAAGTAAATAATTCAAAGAAGAAGTATGGTGTCCAAAGTGGAAATCATAAGGCCACTCTAAAGAACAATGCCCTCTCCTCAGAAATTACATGGCTAGTGGAGCACTGAATCCTTTAAATGTTGAATCCAACCTATGGTGCAAGATATGAAAAAATAGAGGTGAACATCGCTCAGAAGATTATTATATTTTACAAAAATATGTGCAGACTCCTAGGAACCTACATTGCAAGTTTTGTAAATAGGTAGGACATGATGAGAACCATTGTCAAGCTTATGAACTAATGATGGAGCACGGTGCTAACACTTATAAAATGAAAGCATAATAACATGGACATGAGGACAATGGACAGTGCAGTGGTCGAGGTGGTTATCAAGGAAGAGGTCGAGGTGGCCAAGTTGGTCAAGGACGTGGACAGGTTATTTTCTATAATTGCAGCTAGCCATGACACTTTGCGAGAGATTGTCAGAATCCCACAACAACATGTAAGTATTGTAAAGCTTTTGATCATGTAATTGAATAATTTCCAGTACTTATGGAAAAAATGAAAGAAAAGAGAAACCAACAGCCAACACAAAATATCCAAATGATGACTAACAAAAAAAGAATCAATGATCCCCAAATCAATATTGTCACTAGAAGTGGAGTTGCAACCGATGATGACAAAGTAAATGAAAAGAAGAAATATGAAACTACAAGGCTTAGAAAGATTGTTGAAAAATATTTTGTCTTTGATATTCAGAAGGATAAATAAGTGTTTATGGAAGCCAAGTGAAGATTTATGGATGATAGAGCTTCGGCATCTAGTGCACAGCTGAAATAGAAAAGTAACTGCCACATAACGTCAACTTCGACATAGAAACAAGCTTTGATACAAGATCATGATTCAGCGAACCAAGAAGGTATTTTAAAGTCTTTTCTGCAAACTTGTATGAAGATATTAAGAGATCAAAAAGTTGTAGAAGGACTTCAGGAATTGATAGATTCTTGTGCATCAAAAGAAATACCGTGAAGTGAGTTGTGTGCAGTGAACAATTTGCATCAACAAAAGAGAACATGAAGAGAAATGAGACTTAGTTCGCAAATAGGAGACTACAAGATGGATCACATTATTTTAGATCTAGGATCTGAGGCTAATGTTGTGTCGGAGCAGGCATGAGAGTTAATGGGTATGCCTAATTTATAGTGGTCACCTATTCAGCTATGGAAAATCAACAGAAGATCTTCCCGGTAGGAAGACTACCAGTTGTGACAGTAGACATTGAAGGAGTTCGCACTATGGCTGACTTTATAGTAATATAAATTGTGGATGATAGTAACCCCTATCCTGCATTGCTTGGACTTGATTGGGCATTTGATAACATGGCTATAATTAATTTTAAAAAGAGACAGATTATATTTGAAGAGAATAATATGAGGGTAATTTTCCCTTGGATCCATCAGAAGGAAAAAGGTATACAGAGCCAGTTAGAGAAGAATATTGCGCAATTGATATAAATAATATCTATCAACTGACAAAAAAGGAATAGGATTTTGTTAACCCTACTATAGAGCGCAGGTTAACTTGGGAGCATGATAGTTCTTGTGCATCAAACTCAGAGGAAGAATTAGAAAATTGGCAGAACAAGCTACATGAAGTATCTACAAGACGTTATGCAAGAGTTACTAAATCAGTTCATTGCATGACATCTGAGGCATGTAACCTACCTTCTTATGATGGCTTAGGTGATGTGAATATTTTTCTTGATGATTATGAGGAACAATTTCCAGAAATTCAAATATTGTTATCTTTGGATATAGCCCTAAAAACTACTCTGGCTAGATTGTAGGGTACACATAAGAAGAATATAGAAGGTTGGCAGCAAAGTCGAAGATTGATGTGGATAGGATTTGGTCAGATAAATACAAAAATAGAGTTGAAATATGATGGTGAAACCAGTCCCAGGGAGCACACCCGGTCATGTACTACATCATGGAAGGAGATTCCGCAACAAGAATGGCTACATGGGTTCATTCATACATTGGAGACAATTCCTCATAATTGGTACCTAGAAACAAAGCTTCGACATGGTACTGTGAGCTGAGCATATATGGTTGATGGGTTCATATTAATATTTAGATTTGAATATGATTTTCCATATATAGATTCAGCCCTTCAGGCAGTTAAGAGGAAGATCTTTGAGAATACAACTCCAAGGACATGGCAGCAACCTGATTGGGCTGCACAGATAGAACATGCACTAGAATGTTATAAGATTATTGCAGAAGAAGAAGAAGATCCTCACAACATCGGCATAGTAGAATTATAAGGACACCACGAAGTAAATGGACATGAGCCAGAGATACGAGATATAACAAATCTAGCAAAGATAAAAAAGGGTAAATATAGGATCATAAGAGGAACCGAAGTTTGCACTATAAGAGATGATTGGGATGAAGAGATAGTCAGCAAGGTTATAGAACTGCTTCATGAATATCACGAGTTGTTTCCCACAAAGTTTTCATAAATGAAGGGTATAATAGGAGATTTAGGAGTTATGAAAATCCCACTTAAGCCTGATGCAAAGTCAGTCAAGCAAAGACCTTACAGATTGAATCTGAAGTATAAGGAGAAAGTAAAAGTTGAGTTGGATAAGATGATAGCAGCAGGATTTATTGAACATGTTGAAGAATTAGAGTGGGTAAGTCCTATGGTTGTACAAGAAAATAAAAATCAAGGATAAATCAGGATCTGTTTTGATTTTAGGAAGTTGAATGATGCATTCTTACATGATCCTTTCCCTACTCTTTTCGTAGATGAAGTGTTAGACAATGTAGGAGGTCGGGAATTTTATTCATTTACAGATGGATTTTCAAGATATCATCATATCATAATTGCACCTAAAGATCGACATAAGACTGCCTTTGCTACAGAATGGGGTTCATATCAATACACAGTGATGCCTTTCAGACTGAAGAATACCCCTGCTATATTTTCATGAGTGGTGATCATAGATTTCAAAGAATATATCCACAAGTTTCTAGAAATATATTTTGCTGATTGGACAGTATTTGGGTTGTTAAGCAAACATACTAGAAGTTTAAGAATTATGTTTGATACATGTAGACAATATCAGATCTCCTTGAACTTAAAGAAATGCATATTTTGTGTACCTTTTGGTATATTGTAGGGACATATTGTTTGCAAGAAAGGATTAATGGTAGACCCTGCGAAAATTTCTATCATTGTGAACTTACCTCCATCGAAGATAGAAGGAAGCTTCACACCACATTGGGACATACAGGGTATTATAGGAAATTTATCAAAGGATATGCTCAGATTACTGAGCCTATGGAAAAATTGTTGAAGAAAGATGTCACTTTCCAATGGGATGAAGAATGTCAAAAGAGCCTTGATATGTTGAAGGAAAATATGGTAGCTTCTCCTATACTAGTATTCCCTTATTGGAATAAGGAATTTCATGTACATGTGGATGCATCTTTTATAGCTTGGGGAGTGGTACTAGCAGAGACTGGTGCAAGAGAAATTGACCATCCTATAGCTTTTGCAAGTAGGAAAATATCTAAAGAGGAGAAAAATTACACAACCACAGAAAGGGAAGGATTGGCAGTGGTATATGCCTTGCAGAAATTTAGACATTATTTGTTAAGTCCACATTTCAAGATGTTTACAGATCATTTTGCATTAAAGTATTTGGTTAATAAGCCTGTTTTAGGAGGGAATCTTTGCAGATGGTTATTGTTGTTCCAAGAATATGATTTTGAATTTATTGTTAAGCCAAGAAGCCAAAATGCAGGACCTGATCATTTGTCAAGATTGGAAACAAGTGAAGAACCAACCAACATAGAAGATAATCTCCCTAATGTGCAACGATTTGCAAACAGAGTAGAAGATGACCATTTTGCAGACATTATTCAGTTTTTGAACATAGGAATGGCTCCTTCAGAATATACTACGAAGCAGAAGAAAGAATTAGTGGTGAAGGCAATTGATTTTTCATTGATAGCAAGACACTTATATAATACGGGACCATATGAGATATTGCGCAGGTATGTTCCTGAACATGAAAGGCAAATCATTCCAACATAGGCTCATGATGGCATAGCTAGTGGACATTATGCAGGAAAAGCTACTGCGTAGAATATTTTGAGACCAGGATTGTGGTGGCATACTCTACATAGAGATGAAAAGGAGTATTGCAGATCTTGTGATGTATGTCAAAGAACAGGAAAACCTTAAAGAAGGGATGAGATGCCACTGGTACCACAAGTTACATTGCAAGCTTTTGATAAATGGGCTATTGATTGTGTTGGACCTATCAATCCACATGGAAAGAGGACTAGTGCGGGGTATATAATTGCTGCAACTAATTATTTGACAAGATGGGCCGAAGCACAACCAGTAAGGGATTGCAATGTATAGACTATTGTGAACTTTATTTTTGAATACATACTTTCTAGATTTGGATGTCCAAAGATCTTGATGAGTGACCAAGGTTCACATTTCCTTAACAAGACTATTAAAGCATTAGCTGAGGAATTTCAAGTTTATCATTAAAAGAGTACTCCTTATCACCCTCAGGCCAATGGAACTATGGCATCATTTAATAAAATTTTGGAGAATGCACTGACTACGATATGAAATGTAAACAGAGATGACTGGCATCTTAGAATTCCAACAGTATTATGGGATTATAGGACTACATGCGAGAAGCTGACAGGTCAGACACCCTTCAAGTTGGTTTATGGGCAAGAAGTTGTGATGCCCATGGAATACATTTTCCTCGGCCTAAGGATTACATATTTTACAAATACGACAGACCCTAACATAATGGAGGAAAGAATGACGTAGTTGATTGCTTTGGAAGAAGACATATTTATAGCGGGATTCCATCAGCAAGTACAAAAACCAATAGCAAAGGCCTCACATGATTTAAGCAAAAGAAGTTCCAAGTAGGAGACCTTGTTCTCCTCTATGATAGTAATTTTGTGAAGTTCCCAAGAAAATTCAAAATGCATTGGTTAGGCCCATATGTTATCACGTATATTATGGATGGAGGCGCAGTTCAGTTAGTGAATTTCAATGGAGATTTGATTCAAGGAAGAGTCAATGGTAGTAGGTTGAAGTTGTACAGGGACAACCCTCCCCCTATAGCTTCGCACTAAGGAGGAAAGGAGAAAAGTCTTAGTGCCACTTATAGTTGAAAGTGGGCACTAGACTATAAACTACGCTGCATAGAGCTCTAACATAGGAAGTTACTTCGCTACAGTCTAGAGAATGTTGGAGTTCGCAAAAGTCGAGACAGAAGACGAGAGGTGCACTATAGTGTGGAATGTGTAGAATTTCACTTGAAAATAGAAATATGATTATTAAAAGGGAAAAATATATGCGGAAAGTTGCATTTATGAGGATAGATTGGCAAGATCTAAGGATAGATATGCAATTAATGAGCAAATTTGAACGTAATTTGGAAAAAATCAAATCTAATGATGGGGTTCGGATTTCAGAATTGTTATAAATAAGTTTCCTCCCACCCAAATTAAGAACTTTCTTGAATTGAGAGCTCAAGTGTTCATAGTGCGAAGAAATTGAAGACAATTTATGCATGAACGTCCTATCAACTGAAGAATTTTTGCATATATTCGACAAAAGAGGAATAGAAGGAGTCATGGAAGCAACCGTCGCAGCAACTGCTGGTACGCCCGTAACATCAGCTGAGATGCCTACAATAGCACCACCATCACTACAGAAATAGAGGAGATCCCCAAGAAAGAACTCGCCTAAGGAATTGAGAAGCAAGAAGAAACAAGATAAGAAGCCCGTTAAACCTCAGAAAAAGCCTGAGCCAGTAAAAGACAGTGGTGAAGAAGTGGAGGAGATACAAGTAGAGGAAGGTGGTGTAATATTTTTATCACCCCTACTACCATTCATCTCAACAAGGAAACCGAATGCTAAACCTGTAAAGAATCAAAATATTTGAACTATGGCACATTTAAACCCTTGTTGCCAAAAGTAGTACCCTTTAAAGGAGAAGTATTTGGAAAAAATTTGTAGCTCAAGTTCACGGATTATGATTTTAATGACAGGAAGAAGTACCCTCATTTTGCACCAGACCGGTATTTGAAATAGGTGCAATACCCAGACAGCAGAGTGATGAGGTTAGAGCCACAGTAATGGGAAAACAAGTTGACGCAGTCAAGAATGTTAAATTTGTTGAATGTGCCACACTTCAGTAGAAGTGAGGGGATCACAATGTGTGTGAAGCGGTTTCTCGTGCTGGTGCACGATGGAAATTTATGGTTGGAGAATAAGATCCCCATAGACCCTATGTTGATCTGGAGGATCATAAGATTTCCATACCAAGGATGGAACCCCACAGAGGAGTTCATTGGAAAGAATCGGGATCACTCTATAGTGGAAAATATGAAGAAAAAGTTTAGGTTGGTCAAAGGAAAGAGGGGCTATGATATAAATTCAATCAGTGACCAAGCAGTTCACTTCATGATGCACATATTGGCTGGGAATATTATGAGGAAATGTCGCGCAAACAAAATTCCTATGACAGTGGTGTCATTATCCGAGCAGTGTGCTAATGGGATTTAGTATAACTGGGTCAAATACCTATGCAAGGAGTTCCTAGATGACTGTCGCGAGGTCTAGGAGAAAGGTACAACTTTCCACTACACTTGGTTGATCTTAATTATTTATATGTTGGCGTGGAGAAAACCGGAGGAGTCGTAGTTCCCTCAGGTGCCTACAGATACCTGTGAAGCTGAAAGGTATGCTTCGCTATGGTTTACCACCAACACATCATGTGCACAAGAAAAACAAATATTTTTTTTACTTTATCATAGGGATTTACACATTCTAGTGAACCAACATCCCAGACTCTCATCGATCTTATACGAGCAGTATAGCTCTATGGTGAAGTTCAAAGCAGATTTTCACAATTATAAATATAGCCATGTAGGGATACAAAGAAAAAATGGCATGCCTTGCCATATATGGTGACTGAAGATGACCTTGCAGTGCAGATACATAAATGGCCTGAAGAATGGATGACTCTGCTGGAGGTAACAGGAGACAGTGCAATAGAAGAAGAAGAGTTGGACACTTCACAACATGGCAAAGCCAGTGGAAAAGATAAGGAGAAAGATGAACATGAGTCAGAGGAGGAAGGGAAGCATGATGAGGGTCAGTAGGATCCTCTTGAGGGAGATGAGCAGACTAAGGAGACAGAAAAGGCAGAGATAGAAAAAAATGCCGCAAAAAAAAGGAAGGCAGAGGGCGAATCTACCTCAAAGAAAAACAAGGGACAAAAACTCTGCAACAGTTCAAACAGACCTACAATAGCATCGAAGAAAAAATTAGAAGCAAATCAACTAAGTGACTCAAAATGAGTCACATGTGAGTTTTAGGGGCATGTTTTGTGTAGCCCAACTTTGGCCTAGATTTTGATGAAGACTCCACATTTTGGGGAGTGGAGTACGAATTAAAGGATGCAGCAGGGCACAAAGTGAATCGTGCAGTCGATATACCATATAGTATATGGGCTTTAGAGCAGATCGAAGCCCCTCCCTCTTTGTAAAATAATATTATTTTGTAAATGATGAATGGTTTTTTGTACCATAGTAGCTTGTATTAGGGTGTCCATAGTATATGGACCATGGTATTACGATGTATATCCCTCGATGTAATAGTATATATAGGGATGAATAATAAAGAAGAAGATAGTCTTGAAGAATCACATCATGTAATGAATGGTTGTATCTTTGTAAATTGTGATTTGGGGCAAGAAGGAGAGGCTCTGCAGCTGAGTGTGCAGGCCAACAAATGTTTTTTGTACAAATTCTCTATTATAAGCAATAGTTCTTGTGGACATAGCCCCACGTTGGTATGAACCACGATCAAATTTGTGTATTCATGTGTTTATTTTCTTATTATCTGTTGTTATAGTGTTTTCTCCTCGAAGGTGTACGAAAAGGAAACACTTAAGAATATGGATGAGAAATAGTCTCAACAATATAAATGGCTGCTAAAAATTGTAGATCTTCAGCAAATGATAGAAACAAAACTTGTCAAAGCCCTAATCTATGCCACAATCATAGTTAAACAACAAAATGGAATAGTAATGAATGCGGGTAACTCCAATAATCCAATGGAAACCAGATATACAAAGAATAGATTTTATTAAATAACACTTGTGAAGGGAACAAATAAATGTTACTAGTCCCCCTTTATGGGATGGGTTCTTGGCTATCCTCGTACATCTTCAGCTTTTGTAGAGTCTCTCTCCTCTATAATGTGTAAACCCAACAAATAAAATGTTTGAGCTCAATGGGAACTCAAATGGAAAAGAAAAATGGTGTGCGACAGTGATAATAATCAGAGTTACAACAGTGAGTGCAACAATGAAAATAATCAAAAGTGAATAATGAATGGAAAACCTTCTATTTATAACAAAATATTGAGTTATCCTCAAATAATGGAAAAATATAAAATATTATTAAGCCCCATTATAGAATTTAACCACCTTAAAATATTTTATTATATTTGGTTAGGAGGGAAAAATATTTAAACTTTTATTAGAAATATAAATAAATAAATAAATGAATTATTTATCATCTCAAGAAATATGGGTTAAGGAATAATAAACAATAATGATTTATTTAATTATTCCTGAGGTAATTAATTAGTGATTAATAATTATCCCCGAGAAAAATAAGATAATTAATAATTTATTTATTTATTTTTCATAACTGGGTCAAATATGACAAGGAATATTAATTAATCAATGGTTTAATTAATTATTCATAGAATATAATTAAATAAATAGTGATTTATTTAATTATTCTTCGTGGGTTTAATTATAAATTGTTTAACAAATGTGGTTTATTAAGTAATTACTCACAGTGAAAGCAATTTTACTATGGTAAAATTGGCCTTACATGGTGTAGTTCGATCCATCTAATAAATTAGGCTAGATGATCAATTTTTTGGTGATTACAGATTGCCCCCCAACGTATGAGTGTTAGGAGCAAAACTTATGACCGAAGTACGTTGTAAAGACACAATCACTAGACAACAAAGTGGAGTCAAAGAGAGAGAGAGAGAGAGACCAATAGAGCTGAAGCGAAAGAGGATAGGGATAGAGGGGGCGAGACCAATGCAAGCCTCCTTTTATGTTGTGGTACCAGATCTTAGTGAGGCGGGGGAGGCATACCTATACCCGCCGATACAACTTAGTACAAAAATAATGATGCACCCAGAAACATAAAACTGAGAAATGACGTACATGTTGAATTGTACATGACACGATGGCATAATTGAGCCAGAAAATAATACAATGTGTCCCATATACATAATGTGCCTGGAAAAAACATGATCCAAGATTGAATACAATAGCATATGATTACATGAGATATAATGGGCCTTCCCTAAAAAAATGGGTGGGAGGGTGCGTAGAACAACTGAAGAATCCCTACTGAATAGGAAAGGGCTCTGCAAAACTGAATGGATCATCTAAAGGAGACGTGCATGCTATGAACATTGTGATCGGTAGGAGCAGAACCCATCAAATCTATGGAACTGCATCTGAATCTATAGCATAATATGAAGGCATTCGGGCATGTGGGGGGCTACCTGAAGAGCCACCCCCTCGTGAGGGTTGAAACATCTCACACACACCTTGAAATCGCTGGTACAATCTGCTACATCACTAGAACATCAAATGTATGATAAGGAGCATGAAACAACCAAGTCAAAGGGAAATAATGAGTCCCTCTGCTCGATCGGACGTACCGAACAAGAATGGAAGCTGGAACCAAGATACACTGCCCTCTAGGCCATTATTCTAGAAAAAATGAGTTGATGTCGACAAAATAGGCCCTGCGATAAGTGAGGCAATGAGGATCCTCAACTAAGGCACAAGGGAAAATAGTAATGTGACTGATGGACTGACACCATGGACAATGGAAAATGATGGGATTAAGGGAGCAGACGACTTCCCTTGTCAGAGCATAAAGTGCATGGTTGACCTGGAAGCGACTGACTCAACTCTAGAGGGGATGGGGGGCAGTATGACTGGAGGCGAAAATGGAAACACGGGATGAACAATATGCAAAGATGGATGGAACATTGTGACATGATATAATGAGATGTGAAACAAACTCCATGGATGCAAAGCTGACTCATCGCAGATGCTTTGAACAAGGGCGACTCGATGACGCTGCCACACAGAAGAGGTTCGGTGGGGACCATGAAAGCATGAGTAAATGATGGTTACTCATGCCAAAAATTGACACGTGAGATGATAAGCGCTAAGGGAGGTGGTCCCCAAAGTACAAGCATCGCATATGAAGAAATTCAATTTTGACATGCGACGAAGTGACCCTTCTTGGAAAAATGGCTTCCAGGTGAAGTGTCAAATCATCAAAAAGTGATAAATGCCCATTATAATACTCGATAATAGATTTCCAACGATGTCGATGGTTCGTCAGACTTAGCTATGGTTTGGTTGCAATGGGCAACAACAAAATTGTGGTTTTTTCTATAAGAGGACATTTTCCCTCCAATATTCATTTGCTAAGTGAGTTGTGGTGAATTTGGGGATGAGGAAGAGGCCCTAAATATTGTGGAGTTCGCAGCGAACAAATCGACCATCAGAATCAGGATCCACGACTTTCAGGTAGGTGGCCTTGCTCATCTCTTCAATTTTAGTGGTTTATTTCTTGATTTTTAGCACCCTGCAGCTCCTTGGGAGACCCCTGCTCCTCTTCTCAGTTGGATCACACTTTTTGGGCCCAAAAATGTGATTTGGCTCACAGGAAATAGGTGAAAACCAGCAAGCTTGCACTTTTTGGGCAGAAAACTACGATCTGGAGCTGAAAAGAGGGGTGGTTTGTTGGCCTGGTGGGGGTTGTAGGTTGATCAGTGTAGGCCAGTGTTTTCTTATCTGAACTGACAAGACATGTGGCATTTTGCAAGCATGGAAGAGTTGAAAATCAACTAGCGTGAGTGAGACTTGGATACCCTTCGATTTGAGATTCAGAGGGATCAAGGGGTTCGAGGGGCATTAGTTCGCTATGGGTTCTCAAGTTGGTAGAGAACCCATTGATGAGGGCAGGTGAGCTCTTGCTATCGAGGATTGTGAGCTATTGGGATCTAGACCAAGAGGTCTTTGTAGTACAGGGGCACAATATTGAGTTCACATTACAAGATATTTATTTCTTGACTGGACTCCCTCCCCTAGGGGTGGTGGAGGATATACATTCGGTGTTGCCTCGTCGGATGAACATTACAGAGTTTTTGGAGCATCATTGTCCACGAGATGTGTGTGTTAAGGGCACAACCATCCTGATTAGTGATCTAAATAGGCTAGAGACATGGGTTTTTGCCGCAACAGTGTTATGGGTCTTGGGCAGCCAGGCATTCCATGACATCATTGGTGGGCAGATGATGCTGGTTGAGAGTGTTTTGGCAGGGACCTACTATGGGTGGGCCTAGATGATGTTGTCATCGGTGAAACGACAGTTAAGTCTATGCAAGAGGCAGGTGAACCGTGACTATGCATTTGGTATAGTGTTGTGTGCATTTTTCTTTGAGAATATACCCACCATTCGTCCTCATGTACAGATCCCAGATGGGGGCCCACAGGAGCCCAGGATGCGCCATTGAGGGCAGCTACTGTGAAGAGGAGGAGGAGGGGGAGTCGGACGGGTGTTCTGACCCGAATTTTTTAGACATTGGGATTAGATGCCCCTCTACATTGACCATTATCCTTATAGTGGGATGGACTATCAAGGTGATCCTGACTTACCACTTCCACCCGGGTGAGCATGGGGACCAGACAGTAAGTCTTAAGTTTCTATGTTTATGGCACATTTCATATTTTTGTCACATGAATATGGTACTTAGTGTAAAATATGTGGTATGCAGACATAGCACCAGTAAAATCGGCATGATATGCAAGACGAGCCGCAGCACCAAGGGATGTAGATCAGGGAACATCGTCATCAAAACAGGGTCCAGAGGATAGTGCGCTACTCATTGATCTACACCGTAGGTGTGAGGTACTCTTGACCGGAGTTTCTGAGTGTAGATGGCATGATTTATACGATCGATAAACATATGAGTGATCTGGTCTTCCCTTAGAGTGGCGAGGTATCATGCGGCGCATGGCAATTGCTGGTCAGGCAGTACGTAATCAACGTGAAGGTGGAGCAGAGCCTTTGGTGCGAGATCCGCCAGATAGTGACTAGATATGGGGACATGTGGGTCCCTTTGTTTTGATTTTTGGACCATGCTATGGGTATGTCTGATGTATTTAGAGCTATGGGCTCCAAACACTTATATGTTTTATGTGATACGTAATATGATTATGCATTTTTATATGACAATTATGGTTCGCAATGTGTTGTGTTTGCGATTGTCTTCTGTGGTATACATGTGATAAATGCCAATCTAGTGTTGAAAAATATGCAACAAGAAATGCTAAATTTAGAAAGTGCTAAAAATAGAACTGCTAAAAATAGTACCTCTAAAAATAGGAGTTTGGCCAATGAGCATTTTGGCCACCTTGGGTGAGAGGTGAAACTGCTAAAAATAGCATCTTCTAAAAATAGCATTTCTGGGTCCCTTCATATTTATAGCAGTCCCTGGTCTATCTATAGGAAGTAAATTCGAATTTCGTCTTACCAGCAGTTTGGAATATTAATTAATTAATTCTCCATGAGTTAATTAGTTAAGGAAAAGCAAACTTGAAGTCTTTGTGAGAACATGCAATTATTTCTCCTCTAATTGGGGAATGTGTCCTTGATTTGCTCCACTGATTGAGGAATTAAGGATGAGTTCTATATTGATAGGATTAGTTGACTTAGTTTAACTTATTCAAGTTCAGTTAGATTAATTTAACAAGTTGTTAAATTAATGAGATATAGTTTATTGATGCTTGCATGCATGTGACAACTATTATTTTCATATAACTGTGTATCCACTCATGGATAACAGATGCATGTCAGTTCTATCAAAGACCCAGTTGAGATCAGATGTGGGATAGTGTACTATCAGATGCGAGGATATTTCTAGTAAGTATTCCTTGCATGCAGAAGGAAATAGGAGCTTGGAGGACTTGTGTAGCCTATATATTCAGGCCTAGGTAGTCCATGAGCTATATCATCACAATACAGAGAGAGCAAGATAGCTTTTGAGCTGATTCTTTTTGTATGTTGTTGAGGATTTCCACTTGATTGATAATACAGTTGTGTTGGGTTTTAATGCTGGTGCTTTCCCCAGTGAATATATTCTGTGTATATGTGTGATTGATTCCTTCTTATCAGTTATATGTGTTCATGCTTGATGTTGCTCATGGTTGATTAGCTTCCACAAAGTTTATGGTAGATGTAGATCTAATATTATGCTTTAGTACATTGCATATATCAGTTGGATCTGCAGGTGAAATTTCTACATGAGCTAGCTGATTTGTAGAGAAAACTCTACATCTAGAATGTTATTTGCAATGGTATATACATAGTTATTTTGAGCTCTAGGAACATGACTTAAAGTGATGGTTTCAAATTCACGTACCAACAGCTTAACACGTAGATATTTTCTAAATAGGACTTGGTTATGCACATGATACACACCATTCAATTGCATGACAAGTAGCAAGGAATTTAAACGAACATGAATATGAAGGATGCGACAAGTGAGGGCATCGACTAACAAACCTATCCATGTATCATATTCAGCCTGGTTATTGGTGGCAGATCCAATGCACACGCTATTTGAAAGCAATAACGTATGCAAGGGGGTAAAAATGGCCCAAGCTACCAAGGCTAGATTCTTGGAGAAGCGACTCACACTGTCGGCATGACCAATATATGGTGTGGATGATGGATCCATATTAAAGGTGCAAAAGACAACAGATGAGACGATGCAACCTACCCAACTTCATGACAGAAATAAATACACGCAAATCAAAGGGATATGCTATGAGAAACATTTCTTGAGGTAGAGTGCATTGGGAGGACTAGGAAGCAGATGGCCTTTGGAATTCTCCAAAAGATATGCCCCCTTGCCTAAGTGCAAGGGTAATCAAGGGTAGACATGGCTTCTATGATGTCCCTGTGAGAATGGAATATGGATGGATGGGAGGAAGGTTGACTACATGATGCGACGGTTGTACCTAGTGCATCAACCTGAGAAAGAAGGTTCACATACGCATCATCTTGAATGGTAGACGACGAGCTAGTAGATGGAGGATTTATGGATGTTGAGGCTTGGGATTCTGTCAAAAGAGGTTCAATAGAAGCGTGCGCAGAAACCCCAGAAAGGTTTGCTTACGAGGAACTCAAGGATGACAACAAGTAAAGGGTATGGCCCATGGAGTCTCTCATCTCAACATCAAGGGGAGAGATCACAATGGTGGGACCAGAGTCCCCCTGTTCTAGTTTACTATTGGTACTAGAATCCATAGGTAGAGGAGTAGGTGATCCACTATGAGTGGTCTCATATTCGTGAAGCACCTCAAGGCAATCATGAAATTTGTCAACACAAGGGAAACAATGGGAATAGTGACCATGATGATCGCACAAGGCACAAGGGTGATTTGTGTGTAAAATTATAAGTTTCCTGGCTGGACCCAGTAAGGTAACATGGACCTAGGGATATTTGACTCAAGGAACGTTTCATGAACCAAAGGTTTGAAATGAGGGAGTTCAGGAAAATTATTGGTGGCATGCCAAACAACTTTACACAAAGCACACGAAGGTGATGGCTTTGGGGCCTTGAGGGCTAGAGGAGCTTGGGGAGACTTGTCATTAGGTTCTTTCCTTTTGGCTTTGCCCCCTTGTCCGAATGTTTTCACCACAGGAGTGGGTTCTTGTTAAGGTTGCGGTGGAACTAGAGCAGTGACAGGGGCCGTAGGGACTAGTTGAATGGGGTCAAAGCATGATAAGGTCTTATCTGATCAAGTGGAGTGCTTTCAGGGGGGTCAATGTACCATACGGGGATCCCCAAAGTCATATTAGGGAGGACCAACAAAGCCATGACAGGGACTGAAAATATTCCCAGAGGAGGAAACAAGAAAGCTACCCAGCCTGCAGGGTAATTTCCCCACGAAACAACTCCTGGATGGTTGAGACCTGGAGGAACAGTTCCCGGTGGGAACATAGGAGAGGCACCCACAAATGGAGCAGATCCTGGGGGGTGGATCCAGATGGCTTGGCTAAGAGGGTAAGATCATATGTACTAGACTGCTTGTGAGCAACCCATGATGCTTGTAACATGCAAACACTCAAAGAGCTAGGCTCAGAGATGAGAGGGGGAGGACCGAGGAAAGCACCCAATAATGAGGAATCTTTATAAACTCTGGGTGAAACACCAGTGAGAGGATTTGAATACTTCTTATCTGACATTAACGAGATAATGAACTCAAGGGAGGTCACGAATGTTAGCTCGTAGTATGTGCATTGATCGATGGTGACAATCTTCCCTTTATGGGGGAAGTACATCTTGCAGAAAACCATATATGCAACGAATGACATGGCATATGTGTAACTATGACCAAGAGAACATTGTAATATAAAGGGGCATCAATAACCTTAATGCATACATGGACAGTCTTTCCCGCAAGAGTCACTGGACAATTGCGATACATGACAAGAGGCTGGGAGGAGTGACCTTCCCAAGCACGCAAAGTGATGGTTGATGGGGATAGTTCAGGTGACTTAAGTTGTTTCCAAATGGTATCAAACATCATACAGGTGGATGCACCTTCGTTAATAATTCATCAAGAGATGGTGGCATTACGAACTCAGACTGGTATCTGGAAAGCAATGGATGAAGGTAATGGGGGATGTTCTGATGTATCAACTGCGAAGACAATCAAACGATCGTTGGAATGATCTACTGCACCCAAAGCATTTAGTAGATATTTATTTTGATATGGGCATGATTGGATTGCCTCCAGTGTCGACATGGTTGCAAGTGATTGCGCCAAGTCATCTACTATACTGTATATATGGGCAACTCGATTAGAAGTCGCATTACAACATAATGGACCCTTGGGTATATTGGGAATTGCCTCAACTTTAGGTTGAGGGATCTATAACAAGCCATTTGGTGTCATAAGACGCTCAGTAGATATTTTCGTTTTGGACTAAGTGGCGAACGAAGTTGATGGCTTGTCATATTGACGCAACCGAGTTTGTAGGTTGATATCGGAGGTATTAACCTCATCATAATTCATCATGAGAATCTGGTAGTCATCATGACCAGAAGGTTGGGGGGGGATGGGTTGCTTGAACTGGCTGCGGTTGAGCAGCAACAAATCCTTGTTGAGGGAAATGATTTGTAAGCACTGTCGGTTGAGATGGAGTAGGATTTTGAGGCGATTGTTGGATGGGCAGTTGACCTCTAGAAGCTGCTTGAGCTTCCCACATGTGGTGCATATGGGGTAAGATAGGAAACTCATGTGCATAATGGACATGTACACCACAACATGCACAAGGCTTATTCATATGAATATCCTTGTCCTGCTTGGGCTGACTGCCCTGTTGCTGGTTGTTGGTGTTAGGTTGGTTCCCCTAGGGTTCACTAGGGTGATTACCTTGATTACCCTGGTTACCCTTGTTACCTTCCCCCTTATTCTTTTTCTTCAAATTTTGGGGATTGGTCACATTCTACTGTGCAAACACTTGACCCTGAGGGGGTGGTGGTTGTTGGGGCTGAGGATACATGGGAGGTTGTGGCACTAATGCTTGAGGGGTTGGAGCGCTCGGCTATGCATAGGGATAAGATGGTGGAGGAACAACGGTTTGGTAAACAATTTTAGCATTGGCTAGCCCTGAAAACATGTTGCTAGCAAGAGGGGCATAAGTGTTGGAGGAACTAGTGCCCCCATGTGGGTAGCCATAACTCTATTGAGTGTATGGCGAAGGATGTGAAATGGATCCAATGATACCGTTAGCAATGTTAGATTCCCCTTGTGCATTGGCACCTCCAGGAAAGGGCAGGTCTGGAATTATGGTATAGACATAACCGGATTGCGCATCAATCAAGTCATATCTCAAAGCGGTTTGGAGAGATTCTTCCTCTGTTTGAGGAAAATGGGACATGACATCTTTGGAAATGGGTGATAAAAGTTTCCTAAGAAACCAATCGAGGTAGACACGGTCTTTGAAGGGTGGGGCACAGCATGTGCTCCTCCTTCTACACCATTCCTGAACCTGATCGGAAAGACAAGTGGCAGAGGACTGACGGAACGTGGTCAAGAGCTCTGTACCAGTGTCATGTCAGAGAGGTAACTGAAAATATGAGAGGAAAGCTTTAGCAAGCGTTGCGAAAGTGGAATGAGAGGCGGTGGGCTGGTCTACATACCATTTTGCAGCATCTCTAGTGAGCGTGCGTCGAAAAAAACAGAAGACAAATGGAGTCATCGTTGATGGAATTGGATGAACACCACATATGGAAGGAGCGGACATGATTGGTGGGGTCCTCTCCAAAATTATCCTCAAACTTGGGGATGTCAAGGGGAAGCTTAGCCGGCATAGCTGGCCAACCAGCATCATGGTGTATAGGGTCATTTATCAACTAGCTAAAATCTTGGAGGCTTAACCCAACCCTAAAAGGTAGCATGGGAGCTGTCGGAACAGTTTCTGAGACGGTTTCACTAGATGTGACCACCGAGGTAGAACCAGAGCCAACACCAGGTTGGTTTCCTGCACCAACAGTGGGTCCAGACATGGTGACGATATGCGATGAAGGAGGCTCGGAATCAGATGAACCAAAAGAAGAGTCAGTATGGGAACTCAGGGGACTATGAACTCAAACCCTATGGGGAGGAGTAATATGCCCAAGTGGAAACTAGGGATGAAGGCCTAAGAGTCTCCACAACAAAATCCTTGGTGGCGCAATGGTAGTAAGACACAAGGGACATGGAAAGGGTGAAGGGAGATCAACAAGATGTTTTTGTCTCTGTGTGGGGAGATAAATTAATTATGTTAAGTCTTGGATTGGTGGTTTAAACCAAGCGCCCTTCTCATAAGGTGTTATTTTGTGTGCAAGTGTGTTTATTAATTAAGCCCAGATCATGTTTGAAAAAAGAAAAAAGATTTTTGAAAATAAACTGAAATTGAAACAGAAAATGAATAGCAAATCAATTAACTAAACCCCACCCAAACTGGGTTTGCAAACATTGTGCTGGTTGGTGGTGAAATCAACTGAAAACACACTAAAAAGGTCAAAAGATCTAAGTGTCAGTGTGGCTGGGATCAAATGACACTATGCTGCTGGAAATTGGTGCAGCAACAGTAAAAAACCAGAGGAAAATTGTTGCAAAAATATAGGGAGATGGGTGTGAAACCTAGGGCAACCAATGGGACCCTAAGGCAAATGACCAAACAAGGTTTAAAATGAAACTTTGGATGGAAACAACCTATTTTTGAATATCTGAAACAGGAAGGTACAAATCTAGAAAATATGGCTAAAAGCACTGCAGAAACTCCGACTTCTTACTCAGTTAAACTCCTCCTATAAATGTGGAAACGTAATAGAAGCCCTAAGGGGCAAAATTCCATTTCGACGAGAAATTCATAGTAGATCCAGGCCTAAGCAAGGTGAGACAATGGTCAACCAACCCAACAGATAGCTCTCAGCAAAACCTAGAAACAAATCTAAAAAAATCCCAAAAACCCTGAAAATCGCAAGTACTGACCTGATTCCTGGGAGATTGCACTTTTTGGGCCAAAAGGTGCACTCTAGACCTCCAGATCGCACTTTGGGTTAGAAAAGTGCGATTTCTACTCCTTGATTCTCGGTCGGCAAGTCTCAAAAAAATTTGTCGTCTCTGTCGCGGCTAGTTTCTGTGACTAGCAGAAGAGACCAGAAAACTTCCGGAAGTTAGAAATTTGATAGATATAGGATTAGAGTGCTAGTAAACAACATTAAGAGACTGAAAAAAGAAGAAACCCTAAGCTGAAAACTGAAGGTCACCCAGGTTTTTGAATCAGAAGTAGAAAACCCAGTGGAGTCGCCAATTTTGTTATAATGTTTTCTCCTCAAAGGTGTACGAAAAGGAAACACTTAAGACTGTGGATGACAAACAGTCTCAACAATATAAATGGTTGCTAAACATTATAGATATGTAGCAAATGATAGAAACAAAACTCACCAAAGCCCTGATCTATGCCACAATCATAGTTAAAAAGCAAAATGGAATAGTAATAAATGCATGTAACTCTAATAATCCAATGGAAACCAGATATACAAAGAATAGATTCTATTAAATAACACCTGTGAAGTGAACAATTAAATGTTACCAGTCCCCCTATATGGGATGGGTTTTTGACTATCCTTGTACATCTTATGCTTTTATAGAGTCTCTCTCTTCTATAATGTGTAAACCCGACAAATAAAATGTTTGAGCTCAATGGGAACTCAAATGGAAAAGAAAATTGGTGTGCAAAAGTGATAATAATCAGAGTTACAATAGTGAGTGTAATAATGAAAATAATCAAAAGTGAATAATGAATGGAAAACCCTTCTATTTATAACAAAATAATGAGTTATCCTCGAATAATGAGCAATAATAAAATATTATTAACCCCATTCTAGAAATAACCACTTGGAATATTTTATTATATTTGGTTAGGCGGGAAAAAGTATTTAAATTTTTATTTAGAAATAATAAATAAATAAATGATTTCTTCATCATCTCAAGAAATATGGTTAAAGAATAATAAACAAATAATTATGATCTGGATTATCCACAATATTATGTTCATTATGTCGACGTTTCGAACCCCAAAGGGATCCATCATCACGACAGAAAATCAGTGAAAGAAGAATTTTACCGACCAGAATAGATAAATAAATACCTAATAGATGATAAATTAAAGTAGAGGCCGACTAACTCATAAGACTAAAATATATATACTATTCAATTTTTATTTAATTTTATTTAATTTTTATTTTTTATTTTTATTTAATTCTTATTTAATTTAAACTAATATGAATTACTAAATAAATAATAAAACTAATTAATTCTATGAAAATAACAAAATAAATATAATAAGTTTATTTATTCCTTGTTTTAATTCTAACCTAATATGAATTACCAAATATTTTAATTTTAATTTTAATTCTTATCATATTTTTGTCACCTAATTAAATATAAAGAGTTTATTTCAATTTTAATTCATATTTATATTTGGATTACTAAATTTTCACTGAAATTTAAATCTAATTCAAATTATTTATTGATAATGATGATGATGGTTAACGTCCACTCAGTCCAAACTTTGGTCTATCAGACCTAAAGAAACAAATTATTTAGTTTGATTTAAGATTTTATTCCTATGCTCAAAAAACTTGATAGGCCATAATGTAAAGCCATCTATGTTAGGGACCTTAGCTTTTTAGTGCTCCCAAGTTTCAACAAGCAAAATAATATCAACATCATTCGAGATTGGGGCCTTTGTTCCATGGAAAACCACGACAGTTCCAAGAAAGAATCTGGAGCATGTTGAATTGTTATTTATTATTATCTTTTTGGTTTCTATCTAGAATAACGGCTTTTCTATTTCTGATTATTGCCCATTTTCCTTCCTTCCTAGCTTCCTTTACTTTAATCCATTAAATACCTAACTAATAAAGTAATAAATAATTTGAATTAGATTTAAATCTCAGTGAAAATTTAGTAATCCAAATATAAATATGAATTAAAATTGAAATAAACTATTTATATTTAATTAGGTGACAAAAATATAATAAGAATAAAAATAAAAATATTTGGTAATTCATATTAGGTTAGAATTAAAACAAGGAATAAATAAACTTATTATATTTATTTATTTATTTGTTATTTTATAAAATTAATTAGTTTTATTATTTTTTTAAGTAAACTCATATTAAGTTAAATATAAATAAAATAAAAATAAAATTGATATATATATATATATATAAGTCTTGTGAATTAGTCGGCCTCTATTTTAATTTATCATCCATTAAGTATTTATCTATTCTGGTCGGTAAAATTCTTCTTTCACTCATTTTTTGTCATGATGATGGTTCCCTTTGGGGTTCGAAACGTTGACATAATGAACAAAGTATTGTGGATAATCCGGATCATATTTTCCAAAAAATGACCACAAAAACTTAAAGTCTAAAACAAATAATTATTTATTTAATTATTCCTAGGGGATTTAGTCAAACTTGACAGGAATAACAATTAATTAGTGATTAATTAATCATTCCTAGAGAAAAATAAGATAATTAATAATTTAAACAAAGTCTTTCAGTAGAAATCACATGAGAGAATTTTTTGGCCAGCGCGTTTCGAACTAACAAGTGTGGTTCATCATCAGGACCAAATGAAGAGGCAGACCATGGCAAAGGCTTAAATAGAGAGCAATGTAGAGACATAATTTCAAGTAATGGCTATATTTGAACAATAATGTTTAAAT